>VXBI01010452.1:667951-726622 GCA_013397375.1 Toxostoma redivivum | reverse complement strand
TGATAGTAATTTTGTTTTTTTTTTTTTTTTTTTTTTTTTTTTTTTTTTTTTTTAATCTAATTCCCTTGCTTAATTCTGCTGTTATGATGTTCTTTTGGATTTGTGGTGAAGGTGCTGTATTTCTGTGCTGTCCCTCTTGGAACTGCTGTCAGACTCACAGCGTTTGCTCCAGAGCACAAAACCAGTGGGAGTCAGGAGGGGTTTGAGTGTATGGGGCAGGTGGAAGAATTGAGGACTCACAGGTAGCCAGTACAGGGAAAAGGAGGAGCTGCAATATTTTTGAGGAGCTGAGAGTTGTTCTCATGGCCCCTGGGGAGGAGAGATGTGAGGAGGCCTTGGCTCATAAGGCTGTGAGTATGAAATGCCCAAAGCTGTTGGCCCCAGCACCAGTAGACAGGGGATGGGAGGAAGTTCTCCCTGCCTTCTTGCACTTATCAACAAACTTAAGTTAGAATAAAAAAACGCAACAGATGCCTTTTCCCCTTTGTTGTTTTGATCCCTATCTTGAGGAAATAAAGCTTTGGTCTGATTGCAATGTCAAATGCTGTTGTGAAAATGTTTTTGTATGTACCCATCTTGACAGATCTGTTGAATGTCCTGTGTGGTGAAGTATGTTGCTATTGCTGCTACTGAGGGATAAAAAAATCAAGAAGGGGTTTATTTTGTAACATGATAAAGCTGCAGAAGTGATTCTGCTTTAGGACATAAATGAGGTCTGAACTATGGGAAAAGCTATGCTGGCAGGCATGTGGCTGAGCGCATGAGTGTCTTCCTGTGTCTTCAACTCTCCTGTTTCTGTTTTACAGGCTTTCGTTTTTTATTCTGTTCTTCCTCAAGCAGGACCTGTCCTTTTGATTTTTCTGTAAAGTTACTGACCTATGGGAACTCTAAAACAACCAATTCATTCCCTTCCTAGCACTTTTAAGAATACTTTTGAATTAACTTTATGATCACCTGTGGGCAAGTGGGATGTTTGCTGAATTCTGGATTTGCTTCAATACTGTGCATGCTACTAAAAATGTCCTTTAAGCTTATTCTGCTATTTCTCATCTGACCTTATGGGAAAGTGTTTTTCTTCTGCTTTGGGCAGCTCCAGATGGAGCTCTCCTTTCCTCGTTCACGTCATGGCAGTGGTGTCCCCTGGCCCTGACGTGCTGGGCTGCAGAGGCTCTCTCTCACAGCTGATGATGCTGCAGCATGCACAGCGGCTCCCTGCTCCTTGTCTGCATCCCAGGGGCATTTAGGAAGTAGGGTCATGGGCTGTGTGGCTTGTCCTGGCAGGAGTGCTGCAGGTTGGGCTCCCTGCCTTAGCTGTGAGGGGCTGAATCCATGGGGGTTTGCCTGTTCCATGGCTTGTGCGTGGTCTGTTTGTTCTCGTTCCATGTGGCCAAGTTGAAAGTTCAGGCTGGGCATTAAAGATCATGTATTAGAAATTATGTTTGCAGAGGAAGTATGTTAATTGCAATGTGGATGTTTCCAAAGCTTGAAGTGATGGGGAAAACACCAAGCTTTCCAAACAAAACAAAAGGAAGTCCAGGGTCCTTTCTGGAAGATTGCTAGGGTATTTTTAGTAAAGTTACCCAACTGTGAAATTAAGGCCTTGCATTTAAAAGACTTCACAGAGAAAATTTTCACCCTATTTGTTGTCTTTAACTATACAAAAAAAAAAAAAAAATCCACCTGAAGCTAAATCTGTGTAGTTTTAAATAAGATCCTGATGCATCCATGCAGTCCCTGATGGTCTCATGGTAATCTTCAAGGTTCTTCGTTTTCCTTGCACCCTTGTTCCCATGGGGGACAGGCCCCTGGGCTTTTTGCCCACCCCAGTATTGACACTTAGCTCTTGTCTGAACAGATGAAGTTGTGTAATGCATGGAATTGCAGACATTTTCTAAATTGCTCTTTGTTTTCAGACAAACATTGGCCATCAGAAGTCAGCTAGCTAACCTGAGTCAGCAGAATAACTATGCATATACTTAAAATAAATTCCATGTTTAGGTTTCTGCTGAATCAGGGCCTCATAAGTAGATCCATAGCTGCTAGAAGCTGTTGATGATATAGTGAATCAGGAAAGAGTGAGCAGCTGTGGCTCTGCATGTAACCATTTGGGAAGGTTAACAAAATGCATAAATCTTGAAGAAGAAATGATCAAGTGATTAAATTAAAATATATCTGAATGTATGTGTAAAATCTGGAGTGCATGTTGGGTCTAATTTCTGTATTTCAGCTTGGCTATTAATGAATAAATAGACAGATTTCCCTTCTGCCTCTAACAATACTGGTAGGTTTCATTTTCAGGTTCTTCGTGTGACACTGAGATTTGAGGAAAATGTTTAAATCCAAGTGGATATATAAGAATTTGTTGGATGTAACACTCCCAATAATATAACATATGCAAATAAGAAAACCGAGTTTTATCTGTAAGACATGCAGAAGTTTCTGCAGAATTCCCTTAACATTCAGTATATTTATTCTTGTGCCCCATCAATGCTGAGTATCCAAACTGACAGTCTCTCCTTTTGCGTATGCAGCAGTTTTGGAAAGTATTCTGTGATTCTAATGAAATTCAGAGAACAGAACATTATTTTAAATTTACTGTAGAACATGATTATTAATTTGCTGTAATAGTGCCAAAAGTGCTTTTCCTTCCTTCTCCCGGTTAGCAAAGATGAGGTCTTTGTGTTTTACGGCCTTTTTAGCTCTTTTTGCTTTATCCTCTGGTCTGTGTCATATTGTTACACTGCTCTCAAGGATGGTTGTGCAAAGCCCATGACTCTAAACTAAAAAGCATAAAGCTCTTCAATGCAATTATAAATAAAGAATGTCTCAGTTCTTAATGCAAGTGCTGACCTTCTCATTCAAGCACTTGGCATTCTTTCTGTACATGGCACTTGCCCCATATGGAGTGGCAGGCTGGGGAGGGAGAATCCCTGTCCAGAGCCTTCCTCCCCCAGCAGGGAGCCTCTTTCGTCAAATTGATCTAGTGTGGCACCATGACTGAAGTGGGAGCCAAAACTCTGTGGAGTCAATAAGATGCAGCTCAGAAGGAGGGAAGCTAATGAGCAAATTATCCTTGTCTGTTGCAGGAAAGAAATCCTGTGTGGATGAGGCCATCGTCCCTGCAGGGCTTTTTAGTGTGTTTGTTGTTTTGGGGTTTTTTTTCCTGCAAGCTTACAATGTGAGCTCTCTTTTACAAAAATGCAGTGAAGATATATCGCTAAATCAGTGACTGAAGACATTTCTTTTTACTTTTGTTCTTGGGTTTTGAAGGTCTCTTGATAGTTCCCCTCTTTTTGACAGCAAGCCAGTTTTATTACAAAATTTTATTATATAAAGTTTTTAAATTAAAATACACATATCATAGTCAATATTTTTGATGTTTTTCCACATTGCATCAGCAATTAGGTTTTCATTTAGTTAACAATCTGTTAATGTAGTTGCAGCAGAGAACATCAAAAAGTGCTGTTACTCATGCAGCACCCGCCTAGATTCTGCAAGTGTGAGTTCCCTCTTCCCTGGGAGGGGTAAGATTTGTGCCTTTTGACGGGTCTGGTTATCCATGCTGTGCACTTTCTCTGAAGCACAGGTTTACATATTCTCACCAAGGAGTCTAAACTGGTTTAAGTCTCATAAAGTGAAACTTTGTGCTAAATAATCAGGGGTTTAATTTGCAACAGCTCATCAGGATGCAAAACTAATGTGTTTGTCTTTATCAGCAATGGAAGAAGTCAAAATAGTCTAGTCCAAACTGCTCACTCTCTTGTCTTGGTGCTGATGATAATGTCTAAATTCTAGGAATGCTGGAATACCAGTTTGACTTTTTTTATTTTCCTTTCTGTGTCAATTTTGTGTCCTGCAATTTCTCACCATGCGCACCTGCCTGACAGCTGAGGCTCTGGGTAAGTCTGTGCCATGCTGTGACCCTGGTGGCTGGTTTATTGTAGCCCTTGCTGTGGCCTCTTTATGGTGTCTGGTCTCCACTAACTGCCTAGACTTTAATTTCTAATGCAACTAAAATATTGCATAATCTTAATGAACAAATAATCTTTTTATTTTCTTTTGGCATTTAATTGGAGCACTGTAAAAGAAGGAAACCAGTATTGCAGAAAAACCTCTGGTTTATTTTAGAAAGGGATTAACATGGACAGATAAATCTTGTCACAGCTGGGAGAGAAGTTAAATGGAATAGACATGTCATTAAGGAGATGTTCAAATAATTGAGTATCTTATTGTTAATACGACTTTTAAAGTCTAGAGCCTAAAGTCCTTAATGTTGGTCTTTGTAACCTGTGATCCAAATTCCCTTTTTTCTGAAAATCGCATGCATTTTTCTTACCTGATAGATAAAAAAAATCACTATATTTATTTCATGCTGAGTGTCCAGGGTTGGAATTCAGCATCACAATTGTCTCCTGTTGCCTGATCTCCTCTCAAATATGTTTAAATTGGGGTGCTGTTTCAGCTGTTTTGTGAAGTTAAAGTAGCTGCCTTGAGATCCCATTGTGAATGAAGCATGGTGTTTCTGAATCTGAGCAAAGTACTCATACCTGTACTTGTAAGTGCAGTGATGTAGGTGTTGCCTTTGGGAGAAGCCTGGATTGATTCAATTAGCAAGCTCTCAAATGAGGCACCTCCACTGGGCTCCTGGAGCTCGGCCTTCTTGAACCTGCTGCTTGTCCCCATTTTTTGAAACCACACATTGTGCTTTTCATGGTATGTAATTCAGTCTAGAAATGCCATTTGGCAACTTGTAGCTTTTCTGTAAAGGCAAAACTTTGCACTTTTGAACACGAGCAGCTGACTCAGATCTCTGGTAGCCAACAGAAAGACTCGGATTTGGTTTCTGAAGGAGTCTGAGGTTAATCCCAGTTATGACATTTTTCACCTTTCCATAAATGGTGGCAGAATTCTTTTATTCTCACCACAGATCCATATTAGTTAATTGTTGGCTTTACTTAGTGCAGAGCTTAGAGGAGGTGTTCCTTCTGGCAGCTGGAGCAAGTGTGCTCTTGTAAAGAAAGTGGTTTGGGAATGACTGACTTGGAGCCTGCTTTGGTTTGTACAAGTAAAAGTATACTCATCATTGCCTCACACTGTGTAAATTCTGCCACTATGTCAAGTGTCCAGTATGGAATATTCAAGTTCTGAGCAGATGCTTAAAAAAGTGGAAGGGAACAGTTGTTATGTGAGGACATGGAAAATAGTAATTTCACCAATATTTGCTGCATTGTACTGTCAATAACAGCATTGAGTTTAGCAGTCCAGCTTGCACAGACAGAATTTAAAAGTTATTGTTCTACTTTGGTGTTGCTGAAAGTTTTGCTAGTTTAAGTTGTCTTATAAAATATAAATTGGGTTGAAAATATAAATCGGCATGAAATTGGGTTGAAAATTAGATTTGCCTTTTTCTTTTTCCCTAATATTTTTCCTTTACTAAAGTTCTTTTTGAACAATAGTTATTTAAGAAATTGCATGAGGCTTTCAGCCAGGATTCACACAAAACACTGTAAAATGCAAGTTCTATTGCATGTGTGTCCTTTAAAGCCCTTGCATGTCATGGTAATGATGTGAAGCACCTGCTGTGAGGGTCACTTACTGAGACTGTCCTTGAAGTAGCAGCAGATCTACGTTACTTCTGATGAGAAGCAGTTCATCTCCCTGCACATGATTAGCTGTCATTTGCCTGTGTCCAGCCACAGGTCACCACCGGGTTGTTGGAGCATGATGTCGTTGGAGAATTCAGTCCACAACTTCTGGTCTTGCATTTCTGCTCCACTCTGCATCACCAGAGCTCCACTTTGAGAAAGGCTGGATTTGAATTCCTCCTCGGTGTTCTGGTTGTTGACTACTTCTTCTGGGTGCAGCTGACATGCTCTGCAGAACCACCCCTACCTCCCATTTATGTCAGGCTGGTTCAGACCAGTGACCTGTGACTATATTGGATGCTCTTGACCATTGCTGTTGCTGATTGCTGTAGTGGGTCACTCAAACCTGCCTGCAGCTGGGGTAGGAGTGTCCTTCCAGGTGCACTTTTACAGCTGCTGCATGATAAGACTGTTCTGGTACTATTTAATGTCATTGTGGTAGTTGTGTTGGTTTGGAAGTGTTTTGGAATGCATAACCTAGAGGCCAGAGAATGTGGGCTGAAGGAAATAATCACTTGCTGATGTTCCTTATGAAAGTGTGCCTTGTGACCACAGCAAAAATACTGCAATCAAGATAACTGCCTTGGCCAATTACCCTTCTCCTTGTCATTCAAGGGGGAAAAGAACTGCATTGCTCTCCAGTGGTCAATATTCCCTTCTGAGATAAGTAGCAGATTCAAATCACTGGAGACCCAGAGTGTCTGAGGACCAGAGGTGGTCAGCAGTTGGCTCTTACACCTTTGGTGTTCTCTGGGTGTAGGAGTGCTGCTGTGGGGATGTGCTATTCTCTGCTTAGCAAAGGAAACTGGTTCAATTAGGCAGAGATCTCATCCCTCAAATTTCCTGAGCTGAGTGCAGCTGGCGATTCAGGGAGTGGGAAGAACTATGCCTACTTTCAAAAGACTTGCTAGATTGATGTCTGCATTGTGAAGCTTTCAAAGGATGTTGATAAAGCTTTCCTCCTCCTCCTAAAAGATGAATTATGAGAAGTCACCAGGAGAGAGCTGTATTCATCTGTAAACATCTGACTTCACAGCCTCATCTAAATGATTCACCTAAGCTTGTTTCTTGCTCTGAATTATACCTGAGACAGCTTCTGTGTTTTCACAGACTGCCCAAGTGCCCCTGAGCATAAAAACTGATCTGTGAAATACTGGTGAGAAGCAGTGTGTCTGTTACTATATTGACTCACTGGAAGAAATAAAATGGGAATTTTGTAGAGGTACAGAGAAAGTTGGAGAGTGGTGCAGTTTTACATATGCTTTGAACAAAGAGTTAAAATACCAGCCTGAACATTATCCTCATAACTTTGTTGAATTGAGTGAATTACACAGGTGTGAAGGAGGTGTATTCTTGCCCCAGGTTTTGGCTGCTCTTGTTTCTTTGGTACAAGATGTCCTGCTCTGAGGTCCACAGGAAGTCACTATAATTGAACCCACTTTGTCAATGGTGTCAGTTGCTTTTAAGTGTGTGTTCTCACTGCATAAGCAAATGCATTTAACCAGGATTTACGGCATTTTGTGCATGATTATGGTGGAGCAGCTGAATGTTTATAGCAGTTCTCCAGAGCTGAACTAATGATTTTTTGATTTAGTTTGCAGCTAATATATTTTGCATTTGGTACATCCCTGGTAGTGAGCCAGTATCTAGGCTTGAACAACAGGCGGTTATTTTAGCCACTGTAATTCCAGGCAATACTCAAAAAGGGCATGAGCAATGATGCAAGTTTCTGTTTCCTAAAGAATTTGAAAGAAAACTCCAGAGAAGTATGAAATGTTTAATCACTGCATCTGATGGCAGAGTATGGGGAGGGCCTGGAATGTACAGAATGGTCTTGAAACAGGAAGGCCCAGATTGTCTTCTGAGGGTGACAGAAAAAAAAGCACAGGACCTTCAGGGAGGTACCCAAAGCTCTGCTATAACTTGTTCCTGGTAGATGCTAATTTTGATGGAGGAAGCAGAGGACCTTCAGGCTCTGTTCTTCTGAAGTTTATTTATTTCCAAAGCAGTTTTATGACCACATTGAAGCAGCCAGACTGATCTGCAGGATCAGACACTGCTGGAAGTTAGGTACCAGGTTGTCTTGGTGGTGGCAGTGTCCATGTTGCACTGCATGTGATTATTCTAGGATCCATTGCAGAGCTCTGCATGTAGATGTTCAGTGCATTTTATCTGGACTATGTCTAACTCTGTAAAGAGGAGATTTGGATATATCCAGCCTGTAATTCTGCTAAGCCAGTGTGATTCTTTTTGCTTCCATCGCTGCTCTCTTTTCCTGCAGCTTTGGCTGTGTATCAGTGCAAGAAGGCTGATGGCTTTGCCTTGCTCTGGAGTATTAAGGAAATACATATGATAATAAGGCAAAGGTTGTTCCTTTGTAAGCCTGACATTGAGTCATCTGCATTGTGTACTACACACACAAAAATACTTTTTTCCTCTTGCTTGTAGCTTTAAATCCTCTGTGCAGGAAGTTTATCATCCAAAACATTGATTTTGGGTAGCTGCTTGTAACTCACCCACTATTTTTTCAGTGTTATCTTCCTGATAGTTAAATTGCATATGGTGGCATTTCTGGGAGATTCACAACAAATTTGTACAACTGAGGTCCTTTAAAATACTTAGGGGTGTAAGCTGCATGAAAACATCTTGCAACTGCAACATTATTGGTTATAGTATATCCAAGCAGCAGCTCTTAATTCCTAGAGGAATTTTTTTTTTTGCATGATGCAGCCTAAGCAGTCAACGCAGAATAAGAATAAGCTGTCACAGAAAATTTTAATGCTATGAGTTGACTGTAATTAACACAGTGAAGCTTTTTAATTGCAAAACATTGGAATTTTATTATATCCATTGACATATATTGGACATATATATTATATACATATATATGCCCAATATGTATATATAACCTTTGTTGAGAGGTTTGGTTTAGTTTGGACTCTGGAATGAAGGAAAGGATTTCAGTAGTTGGTTTGTGCAGAGTACTTGAACCCAGTGGTCCAATGATCAATAACGTGTCCATAGTAGCATTTTGTATAGGAGATTGATTCATTCATTTAGTGGGTCCACAAAATTCTCACTAGGACCTTGTCAAGCACAAATGCAAGAAAGAGGAGGAATACACCTGGGCTAGTGATTTATAGTCTCCCACTTAGTAAGATGTTGGTTTTTGGCAGGGATGATGTGAAGAGTTTCTACAGCTAATGCTCTGATAAAGGCCTTGTTTAAAATGCTGTGTTTGGCTTGGTGAAACCTTTTGAATTGAGCTGGATTTCTATTCTATGCAAAAGGAGAAAAAATAAATACTTTGAAATGCTTGATTTAATTGAGGGGAGGGGGAGGGAAACATCCTTACTAATTTGAATTAAGGGAAAATGCTGGTTGAGACTTCAGTTGTAGAAGCACAGTCCAGCAGCAGTGCTGGCTGAAAATAGAGTCATCTTCTCTGGAGAGGCACAATTTTGACAATATGTGCTCTTGATTGTTTCCTGCATACAGGACGGGGTGACATTCAGCCCCAGCTGGATAGTGCTTTACAAGATGTCAATGATAAGTACCTGCTGCTTGAAGAAACCGAGAAGCAAGCTGTCAGAAAGGCTCTGATCGAGGAGCGTGGTCGATTCTGTGCTTTCATCTCGATGCTGCGCCCTGTGATCGTAAGAGCTCTTCATTTTCAGTCAGTACAATTCACAGATTAGATAAGTGGCCAGAAGACTCTGAAGAGAGTATCTTGTTATGTCTTAGGAATTAATTTCTAGAGCCAAAATCCAGCCTATATCTCTGTCTAGCAAGTGGTGAGAGTTGGGACCTTTTTTGTAGGTGTTTGGAGTAATTCAGCAATGGAAAACACTGAATACCTTCAGAGTGACTGATGGGTAAACAATGAACACAAAGACTGAAGTCAGTTTGTGTTCTTTATGCATTCCAGCCTGAATTGCAAATGCAGTTTTTTCCACTGCTTTCCTTCTTAACATCACATTTTAATATAAATCCTCCTTACTCCTACTCCAGTGCTAGGACTGATAAATGTTTTAAGACCTCCCCTGTGTATATAATGACATTATCTGACAAATTGCAGGCTGCTTCCATGCAGTTTTCTGATAGCTCTTTTCCTTCTACATGACAGTTTCTCAGTTCTTTGGAAAGGTTTAAGTAAATTGTCATCATCTCAGGTAGTCTGAGGCCTGACAAGGAATTGTTCATGGCTTTGTGCAAGCAAGGTGCATTTCTGAAGGGTCACCAACATACTGGGAAAATGTTCCCAGTGCTTGCTTAAAAAAAGCATCAGTCTCAACAGAAAACCATAGTTAGAGAATTAGGAAAGTCATGGCTGAGCAAGAGGAGGTGAATTTCAGACTCAGAGGACGTGGAAGAAATGGTGGCTAAGGAATTACTGTGGTAGTTTACAGTTCAGGAATCATCATCTGAGTTAGCTCTTGATGTAATCTGAGCCAGAATCAATTGTAGATGTAT
Source organism: Toxostoma redivivum (assembly GCA_013397375.1). Classification (NCBI taxonomy): domain Eukaryota; kingdom Metazoa; phylum Chordata; class Aves; order Passeriformes; family Mimidae; genus Toxostoma; species Toxostoma redivivum. The sequence goes on along the minus strand of VXBI01010452.1, from coordinate 716,504 downwards.
TAATGCTCTGTACCTGTATAATGCCTTTAACTTAACTATCAAAAACTATGAATTTAACCACTGTTTAAACTCTGGCTTAAAATTGTTAGGGCACATTAGTGAGTGTACATAGAACAGTTAGGTATTTGTCAAGTGCAGCAAAACTGACACTCTTCTTCTGAAGATGTCACAAAAAGAAGGCTGAGACTTACTTATCTTGTAGATGACAGAAAAGATTTCTGGGCCTTAGAATTTATAGCAGTCTTAAAGTAGTTACAAAACTCTAAATTACTATTTTCAACCTTTCATAATTGCTTAATTTGGAAAGCAAAGGCAGCTCCACTGGGCATCCCCACAGTCATCAGCAAAATTATAAAGGTCATATATTGTGTTACAGGTTTGATTTTTAAAACCAAGGCTGTGGTTAGCCTGGCTTATTTTTCTTTTCAGGAAGAAGAAATATCAATGCTAGGAGAAATAACGCATTTACAAACCATATCAGATGACCTGAAAAGTCTCACCATGGATCCACACAAATTGCCATCCTCAAGTGAACAGGTTAGCTCTTGTTACCTGGAAAACATTTTATTTGTGGCTTGCACCACTTTTGTGTTGTGAGGAATATTGACAACTAGTGTTTAGTGGCTTAATGTGATGTTTTGTAGAAGCTTTATGGCAGCAAGGTCATTTTTAACATGAGCAATTTTAAAAAACCCATGTTTTATTGGGAAAATTTGTTTTCAGGGGCTGAGTGCCCCTAAAATATTTGGTGAGACCAGAGTGAAGTGGTAGCAGTTAACACTTCGAAGGGTATGAAGAAGCCTGATTTCTGCAGAGAGTATTTGAGAAATGGGTGTCATCTCCTTGCCCTTCATTTGAGCATCCCTGTCTTTTTGTAGTCACAAAATTGCTGGGGTTGTGTAGCTTGATGGATTCTAACATTTGAGCATTTTTCCGTGCTGTCCTTAAAATGCTTAGGAAAATGTGTGTCATTAAATGAATCCAAATAGGACATTTTTCTTCAACCCTACTTTGTGAACTCAGTTTTTTTGTCATACTTATAATCACCTTATCATTGACCTAGAGGTGTAAAGCTCTGTTGTGGTTGAATGCTGAATCTTCAGTTAATTGTTTAAAACATTACAGTACTTCAACTCAAAGGCTGTAATAATTTTTTAAGTCAAAACAAACAGAACCAAAGAAACAAAAACTGGAAAAACATCCTTAATGCAAAAAATAAATCTCCAATTTACTTTTGTAAAAGTTTTTTTCCCATTCAAATCTGAACTTTCTTTTTGTGGTGGGCAGCCTTAGTGTTGAAGTATGCTAGTACCACGAAAGCCAAGGATGAAACCAACTCTCCTGTGTGATACAGTGTAATTTTGGAAGAGAACTGAGACCCAGTTGGCACTGGAAGTTTGTAGCAGGGATGAATGTTGTATGACAAGCAGATGCTTTCTATTAATAGGGGGAAAGTTTTCCCACATCCTTGATGCTATTGATTATCTTTCATCAGGTAATTTTAGATTTGAAAGGTTCTGATTACAGCTGGTCTTACCAGACTCCTCCATCTTCTCCCAGTACTACCATGTCCAGAAAATCTAGTGTTTGCAGGTAAGTCAGTTGGTAATACTTACTTTTAACCTGTTTGGGGGCAAAGGGAGGCAAATTCAGACTGTGAAATGGATTTGTATACATTCTTAAATCTTAAATAACAAGTCTTACTGAAACAGTCCCTCATGGTCTTTACTCATTTGAGTGTGTGCCAGGGATATTAAAAAAGATGGGCATGACTGAACAACTTTTGAATTCAACAACTTGAAGATGCTTTTGATTCAGTTCTCTTAAATCCATTTTGGATCAAAGAGCAGACTGTACTGATCTGAGATTGTCCATTCATAATTTCCTTTTCTGTTTTTCATGTGGTGACTTTTTAGATTATTCTAAGTAGCTGTTACTAATCAGTGAGTTAAACTGTTTGAAAAGGGAGAAAACATCCTTGACAGTTGCCCTATCAGTCTGGTAGATGGAAATGCTTTTTTGATACAAGTTTTTTTGACTGTTTAATGCTGTCTAATGCTGTCCTGAAATACGTTGAAACACTGGATTCTGTCTATGCTTTCTCTGTAAAAACTGTTTTCTCTCCTAAAACAGTTTATTAGCATGTTGCCCCCATATCCTGGTGTCTACATTTATTCTTTCCTTTTTCTGAAAAGGAAGATACCTTGTTGTGTATTCTGCTCAACACCTCTCTAGCTGCTCTTAAAACCTTTCAGTTTGCTTTATGAACTATGTAATACAGGTTCCCTGTGTATGAGCAAAGTTACCTACAGCATGCCAGAGCAAGTGAACACGACTTCTATGTACCTACTTGTCTCTGCATGCAGATATATATAAAAAAGTCAGTACTTTTATATATATATGTGAAAACGTGCATATTTAGAGCAATGAGCACAGGCTTAAAGATGCAATATCCTGAAGCTATAAAAGAAAATGGCAAAAAAATTCATCTCTTCCTAATCAATTTCATCTTGTACAGTAAAACCTGTATGTCACAGACTGATCTGTGTGGGTGAAATAAAGCAGAGCTGCTCTTCCTCTGCTCCTCGCTGACTTGCACATGTTCTTAGTACGTGGCATTGGTATACAGGAGGTGCAGGCCTTGCCCATGTATCCTTCAGAGCCATCCCTTAGCCCAGGCTTCTGCCAGTGGAGCAGGAAACTGCCATCAGATGGGTGCATCCTGCTAGTCCTGCTCAGCCACCCCAGCAGGAAATTCCGAAAGCTCCCAAGTTGTTGCTGGCCTGTCTGTACTGTTGTGCATGGATTCTGAGGATTAAAAATTAATCTCCTTCTTTGAAAAATCACTTTGGTTTGTTTTCATGGATATTAATTTGGGGGTTTAATTCTCTGGTTGTCCTTGTTACTAACTGAAGCTCCATACCCAGTGGCTTGGCTTCACTCCATGTGCTGTCATGTGTTTTTATCTGGTGGGAAGCCTTCAAGTGAGCAAAATGTGTCCCAGGTACTCTGAACTGTGGGGATTTGGTGATGCTTTCAGAAGTCTCACACACTGTCTTGCTGGCTGTCTGCAGCAGCATGCCTAGAGGCAGACTTTCAGATGAACTCCAAAGTCTTTGGTCTCCCTGCTAGGAATCCTATTGAAAATCTGGGCCATGTAAGTCAGAAATAGGAGAGAACCATCAGTAGACACTTTCTGAGCAAGTGCCGTATAAATCCCAGAGAGGGCATGTAGCAATTCCTTCATCCCTAACCTGAATTTGAAGTCTGAAGGGTTAAGATTTGAGTGACACTCAAGATAAAATGCCATTTTCTCTCTGGTCACCAGGGATACTGCAGCTGCTTATGGTTCTTTACTGATATATATGTGCATATATATATATATATATGTATAATTAATTTGTCAACATTTTTCTTTTCTGGTTTATGCTGCCTGTTGCTAGAGACATGTGGAATGTTAATTGTACTGTATATGGGTCTCTCCCCACCCCGCCCTTGTGTCTTTTCCTCTTCCCTTCCTTTCTCTATTCCTTTTGTCTCTCACAGCAGTCTGAACAGCGTTAACAGTAGTGATTCCCGGTCCAGTGGCTCGCACTCGCACTCACCTAGTTCACACTATCGCTATCGCAGCTCCAATCTGCCTCAGCAGGCACCCATGAGGCTGTCCAGTGTGTCCTCCCATGATTCTGGATTCATGTCCCAGGATGCTTTCCAGTCCAAATCGCCATCCCCCATGCCACCAGAAGCACCTAACCAGGTACGTGCAAGCATGAGAACAAAAACTTGAGTGTGAGCTGTACTCTGTAGCTTGGCTCACCTTTCAGAAAAAGGATCTGATGTGGTTTTGGGGTACCTTGGAGTCAGTTTAAACATTGAGGGTAAGGCTTGTCTCAGTGCATTTCATTTATCCAAAAGTTGGGCCTCTAGCTGGAATGATCTATGCTGCTTTTGCATAAAAGGGCTGAGTCGGTTTTGGGTGATACAGTTTTCCCTCTGGTCCTGGAGGGAGCCTAGATGCCTGACTTTGAGATAAATACAGACAACAAAGAGCAAGAAGTCCCACCTCACAGGAGGAAATAATACTCACTTTACACAGAGGTTACCAGTTAATATCCTGCACAGGTTGCAAGTGGTTAATATCTGGTGGCTCTTTGCTGTTTAATGGGCAAATATTGATGCCAGAACATCTCTTTGACAGCCATAGTAGTAACACTGGTGGCTTTGGCATTAGAGAGACTCCTTTTATTCCTCCTCTGCAAAGGGTCTGGGATACTCTAAATGCTACCAGCATTATCATACGGAATTGGTTTTGTCATTTTTTATGACACCCATTTCTGTGGATAAATTTGAATTTTGGACTCTCAATTGACCACCTTGCAGAAATAAGGTTTCTGCATGAAAATGGGAGGTATTATTAATTCTTTATGGAACTCATAAGAAATGAGAATATAGTCATATATAATAACATCCTGAAGCCAGTGAGATGAAGAGGATTTCACTACAAATATAAGCAAAATTTCCCTAAGCATTTTTGGGTCTGCAGAAGGAAGCTGCTACTCTATTTGTTCATGGCATCATTCTTCTAAAAACTCACTGGCCATCTGCAGGCAGAGGTTTGCAATGCTCCTTGGCCTGTGTCTTTCAGCACCTGAATTCTCTTTTCTGCCTTTTTTTTTTTAATCACACAGCAACAGTAATATTTTAAACAAGGCTAAATTGCCTTCTCACATTATTAATCCCATTGAAAATCTTAGCTACAAACTGAAAAGGACCTAATATCCTGTTGTTGAGTATTACTTACTTTAATATACCCTGAGGTCACTGGAGAAAATTGTCCTTTACTTCAAAAATGTAGTTGCACTCCTTTAACAAGTTGGGGAGTAGGTAGTTTTGTAGGCATGGCTGGGGAGTGTTAATCCTCATAGTCAGCAAGTGTTAGTGGTTATCAAGTGTCACCTGCCCATGTAAACTACTCTAGGCCACCTTTGACAGCAAACAGAACCTTGCCTTTTGCAGAACATTTAGTAAGTAGTACCCTTAGAGCATCTAAAACAACACTGGTTCATTTAGGCTTGGAACACATTCTCAAGGCAAGCTCAATGGTTTTAAAAAATATTTCCTTCTTTCATTTCAATAGAAATGCTTTCTTTTCAAATTATACCTCTTCTGTCCCCAGTCTGGGCACATCAGCTTTTTTCTATTGATGACATCCTGAAGAACTTTGTGCACACTAATAAAATGAATATTTTGTTTAGATTGACTATGGCTAACCTAAGTGAAATGCAAAAAAGTAAATGAGCAATAATAAAGTAAACTGGAATAGTAACAAGGTAAGGAAGTTGACTTTCAAGATACATACATCAGTTACACATGCTGGCATCATCTTTGGTTTTCATAGTATCCACTGCACCTGCATAAAAGGGCAGTAATCCACATGATGATGCTATGTTTGCAGACAAGGATGTAACTTGGCAATTGCTCTTAGCATGAAAAAAACCAACACCTCTCTTTGCAAATTCCCCTGTTAAGCAGAGGAGAGAACTTAGGCTGGTATCAGGTGGCAGAACATCCTGAAAGTAGATGGGAGTCATGCTGATTTACACCAGCTAAGTTCATATGCTTTCACTTCATTTTAGAAGCTGTCCATAAGGTTGCAGACTGATTCAAGCATCACTTGTGCTTTTAATGAGCTGTAGAAGGCTGCAGCAGTGTGACAAGTGTAGTGTGTTGGTATAACAACTAGGTATGTGCTCTGTATGTCCCTGGTTCTGTTTACCTTTACTCAGAGGAAAAGGTAACAGATCATTGCCTGGCTGCTTCATCTTTGCTTAAATGTCTTGCTTTCTGTGTTCAGCACTAAGTAAATTGTGTGTGTTGTGCTGACAGATAACTGTGACTGTGAGCTGAGCAGAAGCTGTTCAGTGGGCAGTGTTACCCCGTGTTGTGTGTTTCTAACCAACTGACAGATCTCCCTGTGGGGCTGTGCTTGGAGCATCGGTGCTGGGTGGGAGGAGGCTGCTGCTCTGTCTCAAACACTGATGACATTGTTTCTAGTAGCAACACTGAGAAGGCAGAAAAGCAAGCTCTGGAACCAACAAAGGAAATTAAAATCTGTATGTCTTGTGCAGGTGGACGCTTTGATGATGTTTGCTAGCTACACACTGTGGCATATGTTGCATCAACAAAGGCCTTTTTCTTTTAATAATGAGTTTTAGAAAGAAAAGTAGAAGGGGGCGATGTAAAACTCCCATATTACAGGAATGTGAATATATGAGTTGTGAAGTTATTACATATAATATAAGCTCGCCTGTATTTTAGACAAGCAAGTGTCACTGAAAACTAAACTGAATTTCCTCAAAATCACAGATGGAGGGTGTGGAGTTGGTGGGAATCTCAAACAAAGAGTAACTGGAGATTGAAACATATACAAACTATAAAAGAGGAGAGATATCTGACAAAATGAGAATTGCTTTCCAGCCTGTAGTTGTTAGTAAGAGTAATAAGTCTTTACCATTATCACACATTTCACAGAAGATACGAAAAGGAGCAATTATAAAAACAGACTGCTCTTTTACTGGTGTGTGAGGATCATCTTTCTGCAGCATTGCTGGGAGTAAAAGTGTTAGCACATGGCTGTACATGTGGGAACGTCACTGTAAAAGGCTTTTATCATAATTAAAGGGGTACATTTGGGTGTAGCTGAACAGCTGGAAGAGCATCACAGGTCTCTCTCTCTGGAGTGGGAACAGTTTCTTTAAATGCCAGGTGTAAGGTCAGGCATGGCCAGCATTGCCCGTGACACACAGTGACCTCATACAAAGCCCTTCTGACAAACCTGCTGGAAGCACACAGTGGCTCTTGGATGGACATTGGATGTGGTTGGTGCTGCTAAACCCACACATTGCCCTGTGTGGTAGACAAACTGAGACCTGGGAGTATCTGTGATCACATGATGTGATAGTAGTACAGTGATGTTTGATTCAGGGAATGATAACAGTAGGATCCACTGGATTTGAAGTGAACATGCAAGGGGAGGCACTTACACAGTTGGATTTTACAGGCTGCTTGTGACTTCATGGAGATGAAAGCAAAGGGAGGGAAAGAAGCAGATGAAGATAAAAATGTTGATGTGCTGACAGACAGCAGAGAGATAAGTCTTTATTGTTCGAATACTCTGGAAAGCACTTTCCCTTAGCAGTGAAGTTGAGGGAAACTGAATGTGAAGTTGCTTCTGTATGTACAGGTTATAAAGCGGGATCAAGAGTCTGCTTTTGAGTAGATTCCATTGCTTGAAATAGCTGTAAGTTAGAATAGGGGAAATATATTGTTACAGCTGTTCACTTTTCCATTTAAATTAAGAAATGCTTCCAAATCAGACCTTAAAAAAAAACAAACCCAAAACAGAACAAAAAGAAAAACATCAAAAGCAAACAAACAAAACAAAAAACAAAAGTCCAAACTGAAACATGTCTGTAAATTATCACTGGATATTTGTTTCTCCTAAAATTACTTTTCTCAGTTGCTTCTTAATAGCTTGTCCCTGACTAGAAAGAAGGGTCAGTAGGGGCAGATTCCTGGAAATTAGACAAATTGAGGAGGTGACCTTAAGTCAGTATCCAGAGCTTTTCTAAAAGTAGTTGAGACCATCATCCACTGATTCTAGAGGGACATTGGACCACACTCATCATTAGGATTTGGTCTCCTGAGAAACCCTTGTCCAGGAAGCTGTCTCATATTTGAGAAAGGGAGAGGGTTAAGAAAGCAATGCTATGTTTGAATAGAAAACATAGCAAACAAAAGATGCAAGTAATCCAAGATAACCATGGTCCTTTTATAGGTTAGCAGGACAGCAGATGGAAAATGCAATTGTACAGTCCAGTAGCTCAAAAAATATTTTTTTTTTAATATCCCTGCTGTAACTCATACATACCACATCAAGCAGCAGGACACTATCCAAGAACAAGCCATGGCTCATCTGAGAGACCAGAGACCAAGCAACACTTGTACAAATGTACATTTGGGGCACTGCTTGTCACTTCAGAGCATAGTTGTAGCTTTATACTGTTAATTTAAAGCTTTTTCTCAGAAGAGGTGGTTTTAGAACAGAGCAGAACTGCCATTATCACAGCTGTGGGAATAAAATAGCTAAAATGGAAGAACTGATTTTAAAAATTATTCAAACAAAACAGTAATTCTAAAAAAGGAATCTACTAAAACAAGGTAAAAAAATTTGATAGTCGAATTTCTCACACAATGGGAAGGGGAGTAGAAATTGCTCTGCCCTGTGTGTGTGCTCCCAGGAGAGGGTGTGCCAAGACTTGTGCATCTAGAACAAGCACTCCAGAGTCTGGAGTCTCTTTGCCCAAGCAGTAGCTGTGCAGTTTTTGTTTTCAGTCCATTGTGCACTTCATGCTAAAAAGGGAAGTCTGGATGCAGCCATTCAGGACTGGCTCTCCAGTCTGATCCAAGCATCCTTTGACCTGCTGCCAGTCATGTTTTCCTTATGCTTTTCCTTCAGGAGTTCAGTATTCTGCCTCCCTCTCCATTGTTGGAATCCTTTTTTAGCAAGACCAGAGACTCCCTTTCTCTGTGCCTTGCAAGTTTCTGAAGATTAGGAGACCCTGTTTCTGTATCACCACCTCTTGCGTTTCCATCAGCTTCCAGGATGTTTTCCCCATGGCATCTTGGTTCAGCCTGTCTCTAGCTTTTCTTGATGTAAACAGACATACTGAATTAGTGGGAGTGTCCTTTTTGTCATCTTTTTTTCACTTTGGAGGAATCATTTTATTGCAAAAATAAATTCACCAATTCCGTTTTTTTCCCCCCCATACTTTGCATCTTCAGAATCTGCATTTTTTCCCTTTTTTAATGCAACTTTGTTGGTAATAAACCTTACCTATGAGCTCTCTCTACCATTACTTGACATAACCTTGTGAAATTTCTCTGTTGTAGACACAAGTAGTATATTAGATGTAAATTCCAAGTTCTTACTTGTCACCCTTGAGGCATCTGTAGAAAACAAGGTAGCATGGGAGATACCATGCTTGGAACTCAGACCCTTTACTGTCTCTCCTGCCATATGCAGAGTGTGCATGAGGGTCATTTAGGCCATAAGTAGGAGGTTTCAGAAAGTATTTTCTGTAATTGCATTTTTCTGTCTTGTTCTTTTACTGCCTAAACCATAACAGTAGTGTGAGTATTCTCATGAGGCTTCTTTTGCTGAGATACCTGGAATCTCAGGCAGAACTCTGGAGTTTAGTGTAAAAGCTAGTTTTCTATAATGTATTTTTCTCTAGGGATAGAGGCAATAGCTTCATCTTCATTTAGTGCACCATGGTTATGACTAATGGCGGAGTCAACTGCAGCTCATCTTTGTCAGTATTCTTATTTTTAGAGGCTTTTTTCCGTAAAAGTAGGTGCATTACATCAAGAATGTGACAAGTTCCACTAAATATCATGCATCATCAGGTATGCCACTTTCACCACTGTCCTTAACAGCTGTGTGTCATTTGTTGCTGTTCCCTCTGATTATACCTTCACCTCAACTCTTACTGCACTTCAAATACAAGCCTTGATAGCTGAGCATACCTGTACCCTAAGCACATTTGACAGGTCACCTACAGATCATCTTATGCCAGCAAAGGGTGGGATGAGTGTGTTATTTCTATAAAATACTCCCATCACTCTACATGCTTTTTAAAACTTCAATAGCCTTTGCAAAAATTCACTTAAATCCCAGTTTACCAGTAAGCTCAAGATGATGCTGATGCTATGTTGACTTCTCAGCTGCCCCAGCAGTCTTCACCAAAATCCTTACGGTGACAGTGTTCTATCCTGGGAGACCTACATTTCCTTCTACCCAGGCAGCTGGCTGTAAATTACCCATCTGTAGCTCCTGGTGAGAGTGAGACAACTTGTGGGTTTTAGGAGTAATTGCTCCTCTACACTACCTCATATCCAGCTATCCTTCTATTGCCAACTCACCCCAGATCTTACCTAATGTTAACTGGTAAAATTTTATTTCAGGTGAGATTTCCCTTCTTCTTCAACACGTCATTCCTTGACATCTCTGTCTTCACTACAGAAACTGGATACAAGAGCACATTCTCTCTGTCATAAAACACCTTAGATAGGCTTGCTTCACAGGTCCTTGGCTACTAAACAGTGAATTGGTCTTGCTGATGTTGAATTTCTCAGAGTGAATAGAGCTCAGTACTGCCCTGACAACTCTGCCAGTATTCTTGACCATGTCCAAGCTCTTGGTTGGACCTGAACACACATCCCCAAAGAGCAGGATGCCAGTTCCAAGGAGCATATGTGGAAGAGCATTGTAGTTGGTAAAATGGTTCATGTGGTTATTCCCCTTGGCCTTTGTGTAGTTGAATTGGATGCTGTTGTAGTGATCTGACAGCAGCAAAGGCACATAAAGGTGTGCACTGAAAACTGGAGAAGTTCCTAGGTAGGAGCAAAATGTTTGATGTGTTCAGTGGACGTTTTGTGTCCTACATTTTCCTTTACCCTCCTTCCAAGCCCCTGGTATTTTCTGCCTCTGCTGTTAGGAGAAGGGAGGTGGCAAGCACATGCCACCACTTCTGCACTCAGCGGAGTGCATGTACCTTCCTGCTGGCTGCTGAGCAGGAGAGTTTGAGAGTGCTTTTGATGTATGCATCCTACCTGTAGAGGCACATGCATACAGGTCATGCACTTTAGAAACCTCCAGTTTTGGTAAGTATCACTTCTTTCTCTGTTCCATAATACTTGAACTCAGATGAGCTTTTCACAAGCACTTTTGCAGATCAGAATGTACAAGAACTTGTGAATGTAAGTGACATTTGCTACTCCATGTTTTAAATCTAAACTTTGTGTCTTCAAAGTACTGATGATCTGCTTTTCTGTATAAATCAGTTGTCTCAGTATATCGCATGTTTGGACTACAGGTGTCCTCAGCTTCTTGCTCTGAGACAGCAGCAGAATTGAGATGCTGAAATTGCAATGAGGAGTTGAGATTGCTGCCTCAATTCCCTCATTCCTAAGCAGTGTGGCAAGTTCTCGCATTAAGAAAGTGGCTTGTTTTTTTTTTCATAGATTTCCTGAACGTTAGCAATGGTTTTGAGCAGTTTCTAATTGATTTTTAAAATCCTAACCCTTTGCTTCTCTCATCCTTCCCTCTCTCCTGTGTGTTTCTGTGTATGTGCTTTTTGTCTTTTTGTTTGTGATTTTTTTTCTTTTCTGGTGGCTTGTGTATCCTTTCCCTGCGTTGCGGTGCTGTTTTATGCTGCAGAATTCGTCCAGCTCTGCCTCTTCAGAAGCCTCTGAAACCTGCCAGTCAGTGAGCGAGTGCAGTTCCCCAACCTCAGTCAGCTCAGGCTCCACCATGGGGGCTTGGGCCTCCACAGATAAGGTGAAAGACTTCATCTCCAAGACATACAGACCTACTAGCTCGTTATCCAAGCCTTGCAGCATTTGGACAAAACCCCTGTGCATGGAATGCAGCCAGGATTCCTCTTTGTGAAGATGAGAATAGGAACTGTTGCACACTCCCTTAGAAATCGATATGCTTGAAAAAAACCCACAATTGTCTTTAAACTAGCTACTAGGAGAAGCTACAAATTGGGTATTTTACAGAGGTAGTTTTCTAAGAAAAGGTAATTTTCCAACTTTCCTGCTCAAAGAGATTGTGGAATGCTGCCCAAACACAACTGGTTGCCTGACAAATAGCACCTTGCCCAGGTTGTGCTGTTTGTGGCTTCACCCATCTCTCCCATTAGGTAGTATACATTACACTGACTAATGGGGGTTGTTTTTTGACCAAAAAAGAAAGTAAAATACACATGGTGGGGATAAATTACATGGGATACACTCTGAACTGGGGGAGGAAGAGATAGCAGTCTCCTTTCTCATCTGCTAAATCCTTGCTGTTGGTTTTTGGGGTTTTTTTTCTTCCATATCATCACACAGCCAAAACATGTCATGTTTGAAGGCTTAATGCTTTTCCTCTCTGTCCAGCTACACAGACTAAATGCCACCAATGCAAATGCCTTCAGGATTGGAAAAGTTCTGTTTCTATGGCCAGAGTCTGCAGCCTAAATTGCAAAGGCTTTTTCACAGTGTGCTGTTTTCATGGACAGAAGGCAAAGCTACTCAGCCTGCAGACAATGACTGCTAGATTGGTGCCTGAAATTTGTTATAGGTAACAATTTTCAGGCGATCTCACTTGTGAACCAAGCATCATATCAATTTTCTGTTTTTTATTTGCAGCGAATTGAAGAATTTCTGTTCTTTTGTTTTAAGATACAGAGATTTTCTCCCTAGAACATCAGTCACAGTGTATTTTTGTATTCATTCTGTTTATATTAATTTCTCTGTTTTTGTTCTTTTTATTTGTTTCATTTCCAGTTGTCTAATGGGTTTTATCACTGTAGTTTATCAAGTGACCCATCCGTAGCTTCAGTTGGTGCAGGTCCTTTCCCTCATTTCCCGCCTGTCTCCCGCACGTGGACTCGGGCTCCCTCAGCCCTCCTTCCAGACTACGTTCATTATTACACCATTGGGCCAGGCATGTTACCATCATCTAAGATCCCTAGCTGGAAGGTTTGTGTTCCTTTTGTTGTGGCAGTCCTCACCTCCTCATACCAACAGCATGCACACAGCAGTTGTTGATCCCTTTCGGTCCATGTAATTACTGGTTGATTTGCTCTGTTTGGTATCACTCTGAATGGGTACTGCATGGTGAAAATCAGACCTAAAATCTGGTTGTGGGTATTTCTGAATGACTTTGTGCATTCTGGCACAAGCTGAAACATACCAAATCTGACAACACCTAGGTAGGAAGGAATAGTTTAGCTCTGAAACATTGGTGAAAACAACCTGGGCTCTATTCAGGGGGAAAAGAGCTTAACACTGTCAAAGCGCTCACTTGAGCAGGGAAGGGCATCCGGTTGTCTTTAGTGGGACCATACATTGGACACCCTGATATTCTCCCTGTGGTTGTAGGCAGGCACACTCTCCTAGATCCAGCTGGAGTGGTTTAAGAAGGTGCTTAGCACCAGGTAAACCCAAGTGGTCACCAAGGCTTTACTGCCACAGACTGGAAGTGCTCACCCAGGTCATTTTGCTCTCTTAGGGAGAGCACCAAAAAAGAGTGCCATAACTTCTCTTCAGTTGCTCCAGCTGGATCTGCAGGGATCTTACTTGGCATCATAACATGTCTTCTCTGCTAGAGCTGGAAAGTTCATCCGTGCCAGGTGGTTCCCCTGGGAGACTCTGCCCTACAGCAAAAGGGAAAGGTCTCCTGTCTGTTGCTCTGGATCCTCAGCAAGGCTGATGTGCAGTCCACAGTAGCTGTGCAGATTTTAAGTGCCTGTGGATGGTTATATAGTACTGCATATGCACCACCAGACCTGTGTACATACATCTAAATTGAGATAACTTGTTACAGATGCTCCTACTCTGTCTCCAGCACTGGAGACTGTTGGGATACATACAGGATGGCCACAGAGGTCCTGGGACTTCAGGGTCATTTTCTGTGTCTCTGCTAGAAGAACTTTGCCAATGTATTTCACAGCAAAACTCTTAGAGCAGAGACACAGCTGTCAAGACAAAGCAGAATTTCATATGCGTTAACAAAACCAAAATACCTGTCTGTACAAGGGGATGTGTCAGTTCAGCAGCCTTGCACTTCACATTCCTTGGACTGAGACACCTCAAGAAACCAAGTGTGGTCTTAGTCCATCATTAATTGTCTGTCAGAAGGCTATGGGAGACTGCCCAGCAAGGAGCTCTGAGGGGGTGGGGCCCATTCTCATGCACCAGTTGTTTCTTTCATTTTTCAAGCAGCCTTTGTCTCAGTAAAGGAGAACTTTTAGGATTGGAATTGCCCCTGAAGCAGCTGGTGTTGTGGGAGCTACTGCTTAGCACTGGTTCTGCATCCCAGCACAGGTCCTGCATCAGTCAAGCTCTTAGTGTGCAGCCTGTGGGTTTTGGACACCCTCAGGACTCTGCTTAATAGAGCCCCAAGTGAATATAGCCCTCATAGCATGAGGAATTTCTGTTTCAAATTTAGCACTAGTAATTCAGAGTGAGGTTAGTCTTTCCTCAGTACAGACTATCATCATAAACTAGATTTCAGTTAGAAAGTAAACTGAGAGATATCTTACAGTAACTTGCTCCACTGATACGTATGAAAGATCTGTTCAAGCCTAATTTTTCAGAACTGAAGACATCTGTAACAGCACGTAATACTAGAACCTATGAACAGTTACATCACTGATTGGACATTTATCTGTACTTTCTGCTGTGTGACAGTGATTTTTGTGCTCAAAATTCTGAAAATGTAGGCTTTAACATCATGGAATTTCATTTAGAGGAAACTGTAGTATCAAAATGCTAAATACCTTCGTAGAAGAATGTTAAGGTAGAATGGGAAATTTAGATTCCTTTTAATAAAAGAAATAGGTTTAATAAATGAAGATTTTTAATATCCTCTCAATTTATTTCTCATCTTATTTGGAAAGGCATATCCAGTTTGATACACAATTTGTTGCATTAAAATTGCCCTTTTGCATAGTTTTGCCTGTAATTAAAGCACAGTTCCTGCTGAAAGCTGTCCCTAACGAGCTCATTTCCTTAGGACTGGGCCAAGCCAGGCCCGTACGATCAGCCCATGGTGAACACGTTGCAACGTCGCAAAGAAAAGCGTGAGCCAGATCTCAGTGGAGCAGCTCCGAGCGGAGCCCCTGCACTCTCCGAGGAGGCCCAGAGACCTCGGAGCATGACAGTCTCAGCTGCCACCAGGGTGAAGCTCTCATTTCAAATACATTGTTTGGTGTAAAGGAGATGGTTGGGCTGGCTCCTACCAGTACTTGGGATGCACTTTATGTTGTGTTTATCTGGGAAGTGGTGCTGGTGTGGACAGTGGGAATCATGAAGGCAGAAGGGAATGCACCATTGTGTATTGACTTTTATAGAGCAGTGTACTCCAATGAAGCATCTGTTCCTAAGCCCAAGCAAATGGCTGGGCACAATCCTGTTGGATTATGATGGTGACAAGCTCTGATGGGGAGGAGAGAGAGCTAAAAGTGGGTGAAGGTGACTGACTCTTCCAGGTATAACAAGTCTCTCTCCTGTGTGTCAGCAGCAGGGTGAGGAGATGGAGGCCTGTGAGGAGCTGGCACTCGCTCTGTCCAGAGGGCTGCAGTTGGACACCCAGAGGAGCAGTCGGGATTCCCTGCAGTGCTCCAGTGGCTACAGCACCCAGACAACAACTCCATGCTGTTCAGAGGACACAATCCCATCTCAAGGTACCCATTCACGAGATGTTCCTTTTTAGAGCATTCCCATCTTGGCCATCGCACACTCACCCCATGGTGCCAAGGAGCAGCTATTGCTTGCTGGCTTTGTAGTCAGCTGTGGAGGAAGGCTGGCTATTAGGAAGATTTTCCTAGCTTGGAATGAAGCCTGGATTTACTATCTACATAGAAACCTGCACTGTTGCATAGTGCATACAATTGCAAACAGTTTTATTTTCTTGTGAAACTACTTCAGTGAGTTTCAGCCTAAGGATGCCACCATTTTAAAGAGGATCCTGGAATTAGAAATAACACTGGTATTGCATCCAATACTTCTTGGGTCCTTTCTGAGCTATTGTCTCAGCAAATACATACTCATGAGCTTTGCCATGTTCCATCAGCACTCTCAATCTGCTCTTGGTTTCCCTTGGTGATCTTTTGTTTTCCTGCCTAAGCAGAAATGTTGTAATTGGAAAAAGAATCCATTGGAGACCTTAACTTAGGCGTAGCTAGGAAGCTGCAGTAAGGCATTGGGTTTTGTACCCTGTTTCAGAACCAGCAGCAAGCTGAGAGACCAGGCTTGGTGTTTGCAGTTCAAGCCTTGTTTGCTCAGCTGGGGTAGTTACGCTGTGCAATCATAGGAGGCAGCAGGGCTTGTGGAGGGCCAAGCTTGGCTCAGCACTTCTGTGGAGAGGAAGGAACCCAATGCAATTATTAAAGCTGAGGCTGAGTTTTCAGAGCTGACAGCTGGGATTTACTTTGCAAAATAAACAAATTCGCTGCTGAAACCACTGGTACACAGTTCCCTGAACCCACTTGCCTAATCCAAAGTACATTTTTTAAGAATTTCTAACTACAAGTGGTAGTAGGATGCTGGTTTTGTTATTTTCATGTTGGTGACTAATGTGGAGTTCATTCTCATTCACAAGAGCCATGGGCCCCCTGCAGCTGTAGGATTGGTCTGCTGTGATGCCTTCAGGTATCAAATCTTGGCCACAGAACCTTGGACTTTCTTCCTTCTAAAGGTGGAAACTCCCTTAATTCTTAATGACTCCAGGCTTTTTTGATTATTTATACATACTTCAGACTGACTGACGTGACTCAGCTGTCTGCTCCAGCTTGATCCTAACTCTGTCTTTTGGCATCAGTTTCAGATTATGATTATTTCTCTGTGAGTGGTGACCAGGAGGCAGAACAACAGGAGTTTGACAAATCTTCCACCATCCCAAGAAACAGTGACATTAGCCAGTCCTATCGCAGAATGTTTCAAACCAAGCGTCCTGCTTCCACCGCAGGTCTGCCCACCACGCTGGGACCGGTCATCGTCACGCCCGGCGTCGCCACCATCCGGCGCACCCCTTCCACCAAGCCTTCGGTCCGGCGCGGCACCATCGGCGGAGGCCCCATTCCTATCAAGACTCCGGTGATTCCTGTCAAAACACCCACTGTCCCCGACATCCCAGGGGGGCTGCCCGGTGCCCTCGCCGGGACAGAAGAGTGCCCTGAGCAAAGCCTGGAGTCTCCATCAGCAGGAGATGGTGGGCAAGCTGTCACCAGCATGCCCTCATGGAGCGGGCAAGCGTCTGTCAACCCTCCGGCGTCGGGCCAGAAACTGGGGGCTGCCGAGGAGCAGAGGCAGGTGGTCCCCGAGGGCGAGGGGGACGAGAGCGAGCGGGATGGTGTGGGCAGCCTGGCGCCCGCGGGGCAGGCGGAGCTGGAGCCCGGCGAGCTGAGCCCCAGCGATGTCCCGCAGGGGGAGGATATGCTCAACGCCATTCGGCGCGGCGTCAAGCTCAAGAAGACGACCACGAATGACCGCTCAGCGCCTCGTATTTCCTAGGAGCGGAGAAGCTGCCAGACTACTGAACGCCGAGAGGGAACTGTGAGAAAAATAATTTGTCTCTATCCATTCCAATCTGTAATCAATGATTTTTTTAAAATACTCGGTAACAGACAGTCTGAAAGTACTCTAAAAGAGAAAACAAATGAAAGAGCGTAGTAAGACATTATCTTCAGTGGTGTTTTAATTTGTAAATATCAACAATTTTGTTTCTGCATTTTTTTGATCTAAGTTACACTTTTAATTTTTTCTGAAGGTGCCAAATCCCATTTACCTTTTTTATAACTCTCTTTGTAAAGTTTTAAATCATAGAAGAAAAAAAATTGTCAAGTAGTTAACTTCAGCAAAGGGATTTAATGAAAATTTGGCTTTTTTGCAAGCTTTTGTAGAGCGCCTTGTAATAGTGAGGTTAAAAAATAGAACAATGGGACTTACTACAGTTTAAGTCCAGCTATATGGAACGGATCCGCATTTAAGTATTTAAAAAGTTTGAAAAGCAGGAATAAAAATTGACAATAAAGCAATATATAATGCAAGGAAGAAACCTGCAGTTGGTAGAGTTATTGGGGGGTAGTGGGGGGGAGATGCTGTCAAAATAGCAGATGCTGTTGCACAAAAGTAGCCTAGTAGGTTGTATTACTAGTAGCTTCATGGTAAATGCATCAGAATAAGCCATACTGGATTGCAGTGTTTTGTTTCTGTAGGGTGTTTTAAAAACTGAGTTTTTCCACATTTCTTTTTTGACTGCACAGCAGCAACTCTCAGTCACATGCATGCAGCCTTAACTGTGTAGGCTTGGTTCTTCCACCTTCACGTTTTGTTCCACTCATCCTTCCGCTGATTACAAACAAGGACAACAGGCTTAAGGCAGTTATAAATGTGAAAACATTTTTAAAATGCAAGCAGGGAGTTCTTAGATGTTATCAAAATGCCTTTTTCTGACTGTGCCCAGCAGGCTGGGCACCCTAGAAAGCCCAACTATTTTGAGAAAACACTTAAAAATTTGACAGGTGAAACCAGCTTGTGATCTAATAAACTGCGAATGTTTCTTTCCAATACAGGGGCTTGTTTTTCTTAACTTCTTTTAAATGACAGTTGATTGGCTTTTCTTAAATACTGAAAAGAAAAGGGTTGAGGGGTGGGGGGTGGGAGGTGATTACTGGTTTTTTGATAATACTGGGAGTCTGATCACTCTAATCTCTTTTTTTGTACTTTTAAGTAATGTTTTTTGGAATGCTATTGATAGAATCATTAAGAGTTGGATTTTTTCCTTAAAGTAAAAGTAAGTTATTGCTGCAATATCCGTCTCCTAAAGCTGACAGAAATGTGCAGACCCCTTGGGCCTGACATGTGTTCCAGTCACAATCCAGAAGGATGCTGAGTGCCCACCCATAGCAGACCCACATGTGGAGGGACACCAGACTTGCAGATCCGGGATTGTTTAAAAATGCACCAAATAACACACATAAGGGACTGGTTTCTACCACATGCTGCAGATTTCTGTTGGCTCTAGACTTGCCTACATGATCTCTTATGCTTTAATACATAACTGCATTGGATGTGAAACTTCTAGTAACTGTGTAGTCACTGTGTTCTATATGACATTTTACACTGCTGTGCTTGCTAAACTTTTTTTTTGTTATGGCTTAAAAGCAAAAAGAAAAAGAAAGCATGATTCTTAGAAAATACTAAATCTTCCTTTCTTTGAAAAACAAGCTCCTTATTACAGAATATAATAAACAGTAGTGCCTGTGGTGTAGCCCACCAATCTTGATACAGTAGCTGATGCATTGTGCAAATGAGGCTTTGAGATGGTTTTTGCATAAACAAAAACTATTAGGAGATAATCTCAATAGTTAAAAGTGTTATTTAAACCTTTGAAATAAATGGATGTAACTGTACCCAAGTACAGCTTTTCACTTGTTTAGTTCTTAAACGTTAGTATAATCAGTAAAATTTAATATAAAATGTTGCCAAATTCAACGTAGAAAGAATGTGACAAAACACTTTGATAGTTCTATTGTTTGTGTTTTTGCATATTGTAAAAGCAGTGTCACAGCTGAAAAATAAATTGTTTCTAATGGTAAATTATTGTGGTTTAGTTGCTAGTTTGTACTGAGAGTTGACCTCTCCCTGTGCAGTTTTTTGTTCTAAACTGGTATAAATAATTGCTGTAAGTGTGTCTCCCTTCTACATTGTAATGATTGCTTAAGCCTACATTATAAATAAAGAACTGCTGAAAAACTCCTGTATTTTGCTTCTTACAGACTTTCTGCTTCCAAAGCATTGGATATCAATGGTGGCCTTTATCAGACCTCTCAAGATCATGCAGATTTCATCTGCAAGAGAGAATTAAAACCCAAGTAAATAAAATTGCATATAGCTCTGTTTTACTGACGTGCACCAGCAGGGTAGCAGAAGTGCAGTGCTAATGAAATAGTAACAGATGACATTTCTCTGCACCTGGCTGTTGTTACCTGGCCAGGAATCACAGATGACTTTGCATTTTTGTGCATCCACCTCAGTGCTGGACTGCAGTTTCTTAGGCCAGAGGAGGAAAATTGCTGCTGTAAACATTGCCTGTGCTACAACCAGAATTTATCAAGCACAACATCAGCACCATCTCCCACAGCTCCCTGAGGGACTGAAGACTTTCTTTGTTCAGCTTTCTCAGCATTGAAGGCAGAGAGGGGAGGATGTTGCTCCCTCTTGGAGCTGCCACACAATAGCCCAGTTTATTTCTTTGCCACTGCAGTGATTTCATTTTTATCTAAAGGTACCCATTTGTCACTGCACGGGGCTTATGAGGCCAGGTTTAGGTAGCAGGGGGCTACAGGAGTAGCTTCTGTGAGAAGCTGCCAGAAGCTTCCCTCACATCTGGAAGAGCCAATGCCAACCAGCACCAGGATGGACCCACCACTGGCCATGGCTGAGCCCAACAGTGACGGTGGTAATGCCTTTGGGATAAAAGATTTAAGAAGGGGGAAAAGTTGCTGTGGGACAGCAATAGCAGGTGGGGAGAAGAGTGAGAGTATGTGACGGAAACAGCCCTGCATACACCCAGATCAGTAAGGAAGGAGGAACAGGAGATGCTTCAGGTGCTAGAGCAGAGATTCCCCTGCAGGTGATGCAGCTGTGCCCTTGCAGCCCATGGAGGTCCACCTGCAGCCCATGCTGGAACAGGTGGATATGCAAAGGAGGCTGAGAGGCCATGGAAGCCTCTGCTGGAGTAGGTTCCTGGCAGAACCTCTGGAGCCCTGCAGAGAGGAGCCCATGCCCTTAGGTCAGTTTGGGTCAGCTAGCCTGAGTCCTGACTGTCCCCTCCCAAGATCTTTCCCACTCCCAGTCCACTGGTGAGGGGGATGCCAGGTGGACCCTGGATGCTGTGGAGCACTATTTATTAGTAGCCAGAGCACTGGCGTGCTCTTATCCCCTTCCTGGGACTATGAGGAATACAGTCAGGAAGATGTTGTTAAATGAAGAAAAACAATGTGGGTTGGCTGGAAATGTCTTGTCTCCAAAAGGATCGTGGTTTCATTCCCCCATCTCTCTATGGCTGTTTTTGAAGTACTGCTGAGTATCCTTTCTCACTAGATGTCAAGGCTTTGCTCAGCTGTTTCAATACTGAAGGCAGTTGTTCCAAGTGACAGCCCCAGCCCGAGGTGTGGCAGGTACTGAACAGCTGTGCTGGAAGAAGGCACACCTCAATCCCCTAACTACTTTTGGACTAACTGAGCACAGAGAACAGATCCTGCTTCCTGACAGCAATGAAGATTGCAGCTGTGGAATACATAAAGCTGTTTTTCTGGAATTTTATTGTCAAAATTCATACCTATTTTAGCATGGAGACTTACCGGAAAGGAGCACATCAAAAGTTTCTAAAAATCACCCAAATTAAAGCCTTATTCCTGAGCTACATATGTTTAATTCTTAGAAAAGCTGAAGTTCATGCTTTCGCATCCTTTGTTCAATTAGGGGTCACAGAAATATTAAGCCTTAGGCTTAAATATGGCCACAGTCAAGTAACTTCTGTAGAATTGAAGTCAGATTAGGCAACCTAAGAACAAGAAAACAGCTGAAGGACCAGGTTTTCCTGTAAGCTTTTTCTCGTGGCTGTATCCCATCTGATTTCTCACAATGCACTTAGTGAAATTGTTAGCAGAACTTCCTGTGTCTCATATCAATGCTCTAGGAATGTGGCCAGAAGCAAACAGCGTTTTGTCCCCAGTTCAGTGTGTCACACTGCCAGAACCATTTGTGACCCATGAATGGACACACAAGAACCACAATCCTCAGCAGCCTATTAACTGGACAGCTCAGTGCTTATCTGAGATTCAGTTTATATGGGGATCAACTTTCCTCTGGTGCTCTACAGCACTGGTATTCATGCCACGAGGAAAGCACCATGTTATAAGGAAAGTTTGTGTCTTGTGAGATTTGATATGAAAGTGAAAAATGCAGCTAAGAGCCTAATAAGGAGGGAAAGATGTCTGTATCCTGCAGCAAGGTCAAAACTACCCTCATTAAAAGAACACCCAAAGCCCATGTCTGCTGCTGCCTGTATCTTTAACTCCAGTTTTAACACCCTTCCTGTACTTACTACCACATTCCAAGTTATGGGGCTGATATCAACTGCCTGCACAAACTGGCAGTGAAGTGTCAGTGTGCTAGAGAAGAGCAGTGTGCCAGAAAAACACCTTTTCTGTTACTTTATTCGGCTTTGTTCTGTATTACTTTGAGATGCAGGTGGCACCTGCCTGCAGCACAGACTTCTGCCATTCACACAAGGTGCCAAGGTGCTTTCACATGGGCTGTTCACGAGGTCGAGTGACGTGCTGCCACCACATGGGGGGCAGATGCCCTTCCTTACGAGCTGGAGGCAAAGCTTCAGTTCTTGGACCATCAGCTGGAGTTTCTTCTTGTAACTGCTTAATCTAGAAGACAAGACATAGAACTGCTTTAGCACATTAACATACATTCCCGTTTTCAGTCCCCAGGCAATGAGCAGAGCGAGCCCCTATTTCCACCGAGAAGAACCAGTGGTAACACCTTTGGCTGACAGGTTTCATGTTTCCCAGCATCAACTTCCACTCAGTAATCACTGTAGGCTCATACTACCTAACTAAGAAGGAATTTTTAGGAGCAAGAAGTGATTTACAAGAGAAATTTCACTTAAAAGGTCATTATTTCCATGTAATTCACATCTACCATTACTCTATCAAACAGGCTGAATTGTGCTGCTTTGGAAGCTGACAGATAATTCCAAGTCCAGACCAAGTTTCCCTGCAGTCAGTAGGAGACTTCTGTTCCCGTATGTCACCAACAGCTCCTCACATGCTTTCAGCACCCGTTTCTTGAAGCAGCACAAGTGCTGGCTGCCCTGTGTCAATTCTGCTCAGAGTTTCACGTTCCATACAATCCAACTGAATCAAAGAACTGTTCTAAGAACACCAACTTCTTCCAACCAACTCAGTTTAAGATGGCCAGAAATTAGTCTCAATGCCCAACTGATGACCACTGCAGCAAATCACTTTCAAAGGTGTAACCAGAAAGTGTCAGAGCTCCACAGCAGCAGAATTCCCTGGTTGTTAAGTCTCCTTTCATCCCACTTTGGATTTTTTTTTCCACAGAACTACTATAACAGCTCTCACTAATTAACACAAGGCTGCAGGTTCAGTTTTAGCTTCAAATTCCCCTCACAACCCTTCAGAAGCTGTAGCAAATGTGTAGGCATTTTAGGTTGTTTCACCCTGACAAGGGCTCCAGCACTGAGGAGTCTGAGACTGCAGTAGACATTCAGTAATTTTTCCAAGAACACATCTGTGTCACACAGGATACCTGCTGGCTAAAGAGACTTTCATCTGCATAGAGCAAGCACTGACCTCTCTTTCCCAGCTTTCTCGCTGCAGCTTCTTCCACTGCTCTCGTTTGGCAAAGTAATCAGGATACATTGCCTTCTCAGAGGGGTGCCAGAAATCCAAGCACCATTCAGGAATCTGTTGAAGAAAAATATGATTTAAAATACTACTTCTATATATGAAATCACATAATCACATTTGTACACACACGCAGAAGAACGAAACACAAAGGCTGAAGCCAGTCTTACTCCCTAGGGTTTTTTTTTCCATTTTGAAGTACTACATAAAAACACCATTTAAGAGCTGCCTGACTATCTCAAGGCATGTGGCAGAGGTCAGAACTTTTCATACACTATCCTGACCCACAGGAAGGCATCACAGTGACTTGCTTAAATCACAGCATTCTAAAACAAGTCCCAGGTCATCTCAGTTTACCTTAAACTTCTCAAAATAATTCAATCTGGTAGAGGAGAAGATCTGATTTCTTCCTTTCCTTCTCTCAAAGGCAGCAGGTTAGAGGAATACTTCTCTCCAACTACCGATTTATTTTACTTGACAGAGACAGAACATTGCAGCTCATTTCTGCTTATCTACAACTACTAAGAAATAAGCATTTTCTTAGGCCTTTGAGATCTTGAGAATGGTCTGACCTCTAAGACCTTCTGACAAGGGAAAAAACAAATTTTAAAAATTTTGCAGTGATTTAAAAAAACCTAGTTGTTTACATTTTAAAGAGAGGAACACTGATTAAAAAACAAAATCCCACCAAAACNGAAAAAAAAAAAAGAAAAGAAAATTAAGAAGTTGCTCCAGTACCATCATATATTCAGTGATATTCACACTTTTCATTTCCTGCTGTGATTCTCATCACAGAACAAACCTTTGACTGAATGGAAATAGCACAGTTGCTGAAGTAAATATCCACAGAGAGCAAACTCCAATTAAAACTACCAATCTGTCTGAGCTCTAAAAATTACAATTTGGAGCAGCATCCACAATGGACAGTCACTGACACACAAATCAGCCAAAACCTTGTGACAGCCATTTTGGTAAGACAGTTTTACCCCATCAAACTGGGAAGAGAGACCATAACCCAGTTTGTGTTTCTGTATGAAGACTAATATTGACCATTTATTGCTCAGTTGCCCTTTTTTTCTGTCCAGATTCTCTGTCACTGTTATCTCTACTACTGCTCAGGCCCTTGACCTTGGCACAAATTTAAGTAAGTTCTTCTGTTCTCTTTTTATTTATATATTCTTTATTCTACCCCTGATAAATCTATGTCAGATTTTTCTTTTTCTGTGGCTTAATACACAAAAAGATCTGGTCAGATCCAGTCTGGTGCTAATTCTTTCAAATTCATGAGGAAATGACAGTGTCTAGGTCAGTATTAACTTCTAACGCATTAAAAAGATTATGCCAATAAAGCAAAGTCCCTGTG
Organism: Toxostoma redivivum; assembly: GCA_013397375.1. Taxonomy (NCBI): domain Eukaryota; kingdom Metazoa; phylum Chordata; class Aves; order Passeriformes; family Mimidae; genus Toxostoma; species Toxostoma redivivum. The sequence continues at coordinate 692,078 of VXBI01010452.1, read as the reverse complement.
TTTTTCTTTGGAACTTTTGCTCCTATCTAAAACAATCTTGATGGTCAATGCCTGTAGAAGTGCCTTAAGGAGTCTAAAAATAAGGCTTCTATTTCCAGGCAGTGCTCCTCTCACACAGTAGCACACAAACTGGACAATCTCGCACTGCAGCATATGAAGGCAAATGGTAACTTGTACCATTACTCAAAACGCTGGAAGAACCACAGGACTGAGGGAAGGGACGTCGCTGCCAGCCAAGGTGACACCTGAGCACACGAGAGGAACCGAGGCAGTGCTGGGAGGCAGCAGAGCTCCCTCGGCGCTGCGTTCACTTCCCCAGCTCAGCTCCAGCCCTTTCCTAACCCGCCACAGGCCCGACTGTTTGGCAAAAGAGCAGATGATTATCCCCAGGAAAAAGTCCCATACGAACGAGTAGCTGTGTTCAAACCGATCAAGAAACTCGACTTGCAAGGACCGGAGCGCCTCTCCCACACAAGCAAGATGTTCAGCGAGCAATGAAGTGATACTGCTGAGCCAAGCTGCGGCCCTGTCCAAGTTATATAGAACAAGCGCAAATCAAGCGGGGCAATGCACAGCATTAGCGGCCCCTTACCTTGTACATCTCGTATCTCTCGTAGGCAATACCTCCGGGGGAGTCGGCGAAGATGTACGGCTGCGGATGCTGGTTGGCCCAGAACTCTTGCTCGCCGGCCTTCAGCAGCTCGGTAGCTTTCACCATGTCCTTCACATCCTTGTTCTTATCGAAGCGGTCCCTCAGAAGGCAGGCGAAGTAGCGGTACTTGTCCCTACGGACAGAGGTCACGCACAGTGAGGAGAAAAACAACCACCTCCCCCACCCTGGGCCCAACCAGGCGCGGGGCTGAGCGCTCCGGTGTGACGGTGGCCAGCGCTCCCCAGCTCCCCTCGCCCTCACCGGTGGATGCACCAGGACTCGAGGTGCCGCAGGGATTTCTTGTACAGCCGCAGCACCTTCTGCTGGTGCGTCAAGTACGCGGCCATGGCGCCAGCCCCTTCCCCTCCGCGCGGGGGATGCCGGGAGGGCGGCGCGGCCCCACCCGCGCTGCCGCCGGAGCGCCCGGAGCCGCCATGAGCCGCGCCAAGTTCATCGGTGAGGGGGCGGCGGGGAGGACGGAGGGTTTCTGTCCCCGTGTCTGCGACCCAGGGCCCCCGCTCCTCGTCCGGTGCCGGGCCGAGGCGGTGGCCACTACCCCACTCTGTGAGGGGCTTTATCTAATGCTCGTCACCTCCTGCTCCAGCGCCTTATTCAGGGTTTCTCCCAGTCCCTCAGGATTGTTGCAGTCTCTTAGGCTTGTCCCAGCCGCTCTGCCAGGGCCTGTCACTTCCCGCCCCAGTCCCTCAGGCAGGGCTTGTCACCTCCTGCTGTCCCTCTGGGTGTCCGGAGGTTCGGCGGCCTTGGAGCCCCCAGGAAGCGTTTGGAATGGCTGTGCTGTGTCTAGGCACTGGGGCTGCTGCTCCTCGGTTACCCCTCAGCTCTGGGGGTTCGACCGCCCTTCCTTCCCTGTCCGCATTGGCACATTTTTCTTCGTTGTTTCTGGCTTGCGTGAAAATGTTAGTATTTTTAGGAAATTCGACGGGAACCGTGTAAATAACTTAAAAAGATAGGCTTACGTGGAAGTCCTACGTGTTGCAGAACAGCTTAATGTTTCCTTGGAAAATTTCCCTTCCCGCTAGAATCCCCGCTGGAGGCGCGGGCGGCTGTAGAGGGGGCTGTTCTGGAGCCGGTGCTTCAGGCCTTGAGTGCGGAGCGAGGAAAGCCGAGAGAGCCGGGCCGGGCCGAGCTGAGCTGGGCAGCTCCCCCCGGTACCCGCATTGTAGCTGTCCCGTCACTGCTGCCTGGGATGGCCCAGGGATGGCACCAGGAGAGAGAACAGGCAGCTCTTAGGAGGCATTCTGCTGCTTCCACCCGTGGAAGGCTGTATGGGACATGCTGCATTTTCCCTTCCTTCATGCTTGTTTGCATAAAGTTGTGGTTTTGTGTGAGAAGCAGATTTGTTTGCAATAAAAAGCATAGGTGTATTCGCTTTGGTGGTTATGAGGGTGTACATAATACACTCATGGAAAGTCTGGAGTTGCACAGAGGCGAAAGTACAATTTCTCTGTCACGTCTAGTAAGGAGTAAATTTTCAAGTTATGCAAGTAAGCTTATACTTAAGCATTTTATGACTTGTCAGTGTGCTGATCCAGGGTTTAGGTAGCGTGTCTATTGTCTTCCCTAGCTGATTAATGCTCAGAGTAAAACATAGAACAACTATAACTTCTGATTTCTATCTTTGGTTTTTCATAGATATTGGGATTAACCTGACAGATCCTATGTTCAGAGGAATCTACAGGGGAACACAGAAGCATCAAGGTAAATGTTTCTTTGTATCTGCTGCACTTTTGCTAAATTAGAAACCTCTTGCATGTCACAACATGATGCTAGAGTTTCTTCTCCTCTTTATGTACTTGGGATTAAAAAAGAAAGCCTGACTAAATAAATTGGATACCCTAACCAAAGTGCATTGTCTTAATTATTGTTTACATGCAGGTAACTCTTCTTCTATAGCAAAATGGACAATTGCTAATCTATTTAGGATTGCACTGAAAAACTGCTATGAGAGTTATGAACAGTGTCTGTCAAAGTGTTGCATTGCTGAATCACAGTTGCTAATTATAATGTGGGGCTTTTTGCTCTCGTGGCCTTTAGATACAAATGTAAAAGTGGAGAGCCTCCAAAAGTATGTGGAAAAACTTCACTGACTCGGATTTAAATTGTATCTCCAGTTATCGTACTTTGTTATTGTCTCATAAAGATTAATTAAGTATTGTTTAAAGATTTAATGATAGGACTTTTGACTGCATGAAAATTGAAAAGTAGTCAAATAATGCTGTAAAACCTCAAGTTCAATTTATGACATTTTTATGAACTTTTGCAGATGACTTGTTGGATGTAATAGAGAGAGCAGTCAAAGTTGGCATTAAAAAGGTAATTTCTTATAATGAAATGGCTTTAAAAGTTTAAGCTGCTTTCTAATATTTGCTTTTTTAGTGCTCTCCCACTAAAACTGGGGCTCGAATGGAAAATGCAGTAATTTTCCATTTTGGGGCTCGAATGGAAAATGCAGTAATTTTCCATTCTGGGGCTCGAATGGAATTTCTTTCAATAGCACAAAATAAAAGTGTTCTGTGCAGAGCATTGTCTTTCTGTTTGCACAGATCATTACTGAAGCTGATTATTGAAGTTCAGTGATACTGTAGATGATGTGGATGCAGAAGTTATTTTGTACAGTTTTAACAGAAAGATATTATCTTCTGACCTGCTGCAGTGAAGTGGTATGTGATTTTCCATGTTGTATTATAGGCAACCATTCCTTTTTTTCTTGTATCCTATGTGGCTTTTAGAGTAAATTCTATGAGCAGCAGCTGTGGGAGCTGGGAGTTGTTTAACCTGGAGAAAAGGAGGCTCAGAGGAGACTTTTATCACTTACTACAACTGAAAGGAGGCTGTAGCCAGGTGGGGGTCAGTCTCTTTTCCCAGGCAAGAAGTGACAGGACAAGAGGAAATTACCTCAGGCTGTGCCAGGAGAGTTTCAGTTTGGGCATCAAGGAAGAATTTATTCATGGAAAGGATGGTCAGGCACTGGAACCAGGCTGTTCAGGGAAGTGGTGGTCATTGTCCCATGGAAATATTCAAGAAATGACTGGATGTGGCACTCAGTGCTATGGTTTAGTTGACAAGGTGGTGGTGAGCAGTCAAAGGTGGAACTCAGTCATCTTGGAGGTCTTTTCCAGTCTTAATGATTCTGTGATTCTTAATCAACAATTACTGCTGAAGATCACACTCTTCTGATTTAGGTTTTCAGATATTTCTATATATAAAGGAAATTGGTAACTGCAGTAGAGCTGGAAGTGCCCACAAATTCTTACAGTTGAGACATCAGCATGTTTGCTGGTAAATACTGGCTTACATATATTAAAACGGCATCATTATGAGAAAATTTGTAACTCTGAACTCGAAATTGGTGTTTTCAGCAGTGCACCACATTCCACAGTTTAGCCTGCCTCTCTTTCACTCCTAACTGAATAAATTTTTGACAAAAATATGAATTACCATAGAATACAATGCATACTGTCACAAACTGTTCTACTGCACTAATAAGGCTATTGAATTAGAAATAAAGAAAGAAACACTTCTCTAGCAGAGGAACAGGCATCTTGGAAGTTTGTTGAAAAATTCTCATCTGAAAAGTGGGAAATGCACTGGGAGACAAAAAAAAGAAAACTAGTGATGGAAAAGTTACTCAGCAAACACAGGAGTGAGGTCACATTTATATGTGCTATGTAAGTGCTATTTAACTTTTATATCACCCTCTGAAAATGTGGGAGGTTTTTTTTTAATTTTATAATAAAAAATAGATTAGCTGCATAACTTTTTCAAAATGCACAGTGGATTGAGAAATGTTATTCAGGAGTTCCTGCCCTTAGCTATTCTCAGCCTTGCTACTGGCCTGTACAGTGTCAGAAGCCTATTCCATCCATTGTTCCTACTTGCTAAGAACCTTGATCTGCTTTTTAGAAAATACTTTTATTTTCCTGTATAGCTTCTGCTTTATGGTAATTTTTGGTGAAGTTTTGCTCTGTGTCATGTATGCACTGAGCCATTTTCAGCTCAGCATTTCTTGGTGATGTCATTGGGATGTGTCCGTCTGTTGTGAGCACACTGCAGGAATGTCTGAGCTGGTGCTGACAGAGCCTGCTGGATAGCACGTACAGGGAGAAGAGCTGTTCAAAAGCACTGTAGACATGGTTGTTATAACCTAGGGTGAAATATTCTGCATGTGGTGGTTAAAAAAATACACTCTAGGCAAAATTTCTCATGTGATAACTTTAAGGTAAAAATAAAAGATCAGAGATGAAAATTCTTAAATTTATAATCCCAACTCTGATACAGACTCATTTTTTGGTTTACTTACTCATGTCTTGTTTTGGGTTCTTGGGATTCAATACTTTTCCCCAGCTGTAAGACAGGCAGAATATTTCTAAGTGTCATTTCTTGAGTGCAAATACAGTCCTCAGTCATTGTGTAAGGAAGCTAATATTGCTGCAAATTGAAATATTTTATTCCTTTAGTGATTTAAATGCTTAGTGCACAAGATACTTGATGAAGAGAAAAAAAATGGTATTTTGCTGCCTACTGTATTTACTAGCTCCTGAGGACCATTTAGGTTTATTGCTGATTTATGAAATCTTGTTATATATTTATTAGTAATTGTATTCTGATGTGTCTGTCGAGATCCTTCCTTGTATCTGAGTGTTTTCTTAAACATTCTATTTGATGTTCAAAGAACATCCACACTGACAGTACTTTTCTTGTTTCAAGTTTTTGATTACAGGTGGGAGTCTAGAAGATAGTAAAGATGCATTACAGCTGGCACAGACAAATGGTATTTCCACTTTAAATTTACACTGTCAGTCAAAAATATAACCTTCTGTGCTCTCAGAATTGAGTTCAAAAGGACCTGCCCCAGAGATGTTTACAGAATCTCAGATTAAAATGAGAAATTACATTTCAGAGTGGAGTGAATGCATTGTGTATGAGTTTGTGTGTTGCTCTTTAGATCCCTGATGTTGGAAGAAATCCCTCTTTTCCTGCATGTTCTATTTCTAAATAAATAGAATTAATTTTTAGGGAAATTTTGGAATAAAAATATTGCTACAAGTTTTTGTTGTAGAAATAAGGTAAAATGCTTACATGATGTGAAATATATAGGGTTTGTTGGCTTTTTGTTTGTTTTTTACTCACCAATCTATTATGACTAGCTTGATCAAGCTAGAGAGGTATCTTTCTTTTTATCATTCCCCTGGCTTTTCCTTTCTTTCTGTGAAAGGAAAGTGGCTCTTCCTTTTTCTTTAGGCAGATTTCATTCCACTAATTACTTAAATATTTATTTGAACTAAAACACATTATAAAGTACTGTTTACTAACAGAAACATAAACTAATTTTGGTTTGAATGAACTCAAGGAGATAATGTGGTCCACTTCCCATCAGGAAGGCAGGACTAGCTTGAACATCAGAGAAGTTGCTCAGGGCCTTATCTGTTTTCTCCCTTTCCCAGTGCTTTTACACTTATCAGAAATGTTATTTTTGGCAAGGCAATCTAGATCAGATACTTGGGTAAATCGTGTATGTGTGACCTCTGAAATTCTCTAAAAGCTGATGCAGGAGCACATGAGGGAAATGCTCTCTGCAGTTCTTACAGCTGGGATAACCTGATGCATTTTGAACAAGATGTATTTCTAAATGCTCTCAAGAGGTCTCATCCAGCCTCTACAATTGTGTGATTTATTGAGGGCTGCTCCACCAGAACAGTTCAGCTCTAAGCTGCAGCTTTGGAGTACACCAAATAATACGTACTAAAAAAAGACACATGCACACACCCCCACTGGAGATACTGTCTGACATTTTTAAGGCAGAAAATGTCTGTCTAATTAAATTATCACTAAGATAAATATGGTCAAAGGGAGTTTTCTTTTAAAATTGTGACCAATAAAAAAGCCCCTCCAGAGGCAGATGTTGTCTATACCTTAAATAAATTTTCTTTTTTTTTTCCTTAAAACCTCCTAATACTCTCTTGCTTTAGACATGTTTTTCAGTACAGTTGGCTGTCATCCTACCCGCTGTGGAGAATTTGAACAGAGTAGCCCTGAACAGTATTTATCTGAATTAAAAAATCTGATTGAAAAAAATAGGACAAAGGTAATAGCAGTTGGAGAATGTGGCTTAGGTAAGTGTACTCTTACTACTTCAGTATTTCTTTTCTAGACATATACTAAAAAAAAAAAATCCTAAGATACCAAATGGATTTTTTGTTCTTTCTGTTTGTAGATTTCGATAGATTAGAATTTTGCCCAAAGGACGTCCAACTCAAGTAAGGAGGAACTTTTGATGACTGTGAATTGACTTGTAGCAATTTACAGGAGTATTTTCTGTCTTGTGTTCTGCCACATAACATACTGTCACATCTAGCCGTAAAATTTGCAAGGTTGGGCCCAGAGTTTTGGCAGAAATGGGAATTTAAAGAAATTTGTGTACATTCAAGTAGTGCAATGTGCTAAATTTTGCTACCTGCCTGATGTTGACTTATGTCAACATGTCTTACATCAGTATGTCTTTTTCTGTAAAACTGATCAGAAATTGTGGATTTCTGGGAGTGACAGATGTTTATTCTTGCTAATAATTAAGAGCTCTAAAACACTCATGGGAAAAATAAAAAATGTAGTGTGTGAAAGAATTGGGTTGTTGAGTGAAAGGCATGAGGAAGGGAACAGAACCATCAAAAGCATGAGTCAGGAGTGGCGAAAAAAGAGCTTTTAGTAAAGAAGGTGTTAGCTGGGAGCAGATAATGGAGAGCTGATGGTAATCTTAGGAGGTGGAGAAGTAACACATGCAGTATAGATGCTGAGTGGAAAGAAGCTACCACAGCCCCTAAAATCAGGCTGCATTCTTGCATTGAGAACTCTCTGCAGAGGGAACTGGTTGAAAGATACAGATGATAAATTCAAATAAGATGAGTGATTAATGAATTACCTTTGCATGTTACTGTTTTGAATAAATTAGTCACTGGGGGGCAGTGTTTGGTTGTGTTTTTTCTAATTGCTGCATGTTAGCTGTAGGAGGAGTTAATTTCTTCATAATGCTACAGACCTACAGTGAAATACTCGGCTAAGGGGACAGGACTTTTTTTTCCTGGTAGAATTCAGTGTACAAGTGAGCAAAACACACCTTAAAGCGTAACCTATTTCTTTTCTATGGCAAACTAAAATACTGATGGAGTACCAGATTTTAAGATCCTTAACTGCCTTGATGTTATAGAGAGAAAAAATATCTCATTTCCTTGTCCAGTGGACTGCAGCTGAAGAGCTGTAGTGAGTTCTGATTGGGTGCACTGAAATGGAGTTGTAAGGAAAGAGATGACAGGCCTGATCAGCGAACTAAACAGAGGAAGGTAGAGTGTGAAATACATGGAGACGGCTCACTGGTTTTCAGGTGCAGCAGTCACAGGAAGGGCTGGCACGCAGCTGCACAGTTCCCCCACAGAAGAGCAGTATGTGTGTTTCCCAGGAAGTATCAGAGCATGACTTCTGTTTCATTTAGTCTTCAGTCAGTATTTTTCTGGTTAGTAATGCTGTGTTTTCTTTTGGATAATTTTCAGCTGTAAAAAATTTATATTATTTTTGATCCCTTTTTTCAGTTTAAAAATTAATAAAGATAAGAGTATAATAAAGATGAAAATTCTTTGTTGTAGTGTTCCTAAGAATTTTTTATTTCAAAAATCCTCCCCATTCTCAGAACTTTTCCAACAGAAAGCAGTGATTTGAATGATAGTGAGATGAAGGTTCTGCCTTCATACTATGGTGAAAGTCATATTATAAATGGACTGGTAAGCATATAGAAGTTTCACATCTGTACTACTGGGAGGGGTCTGTGGGGTGTAGCAACACAAAGCCAGTTTTCCCAACCAAACTGAGAGAAGTGAACAATATCACATGCACCATTACTCAAATTAATTCAGAAGTGTTTGTCTGGAGATCTACCTCAGCAAGGCCAGTTTGCTTTAGCTCTTTTAGTGTCTTGATACTGTAGCATTTGAACGGGATGGTCAAAACTAAGCTTGCTCAAAGGAACAGGTTATTCCTTAAGCACTGGAACTTGTCAGGGTTAGTTTTCTACTGAGTTATTTTGTTATCATTCCAGTCACTGTATGTCTGGTTTCTTCATGCTTTTCCAGGGTTTGGGTTTTTTAATATTATTATTTTTGTCTCTACAATAACTTCCCTATCCACCTCCCCTTTCTCTCTGACAGGCCAAGGAATAACATGTGTTGGGCTTTGTTGTTGCTAGGATTGGAAGAAGCTTGAGTTACATTTCCATTTGTAGAGGCACTAAACTTTGAACTTTCAAGGGCTCTACCCTTCTCAAAATTAGGTTGAAATTGGCCAGTAGGTTACTTAGGGAGCTTATTTGCAGTTGTGTCTCTAAAACCTCTTTCCTGTATGAAACAAGTATTCTGTCAAAAGAAAACCCACACTAAAAACTTAGCAATTGTAGCTATTTAACCACAAGAGCATTCATGACTTACAGTTAATTTATATTTAGTCAAACAAGCTAAATTAAGCATGATATGTAGACAAAGAATATTCAAAGTAGGTGTAATGCATTCTCATGAATTTTCTTGTCAGTTTTCAAGGTTACAGCTGATTTGTTTAATCTGTTTTATCTCAAAAATTTACACTGATGAACAGGGAAGGTAACTTTGATCTGAGAATATCAACTTGTAATATACAGAAAATAGTGAAAATTACATTAAATTATCAGTTGCGTATTTGTTTAGGGTAGTTTGGTTATTTAGGAAAATGTAAATCAAACTAATGGTTTGCTGCCTCTTTCCCTTGATTGATAAGTGACTCATACACAGCAGTGTGTGATCACTGGAGTTTCCCTTTGAAATGAGTATGATAATTGATGGCGGGAATTTCCCAGTACCCTGGACTGTGTTTTAACAGCAACACCTCAAGAAATCCAGTATATGCAAAGAGCCCTAGCCTGCTGGGATGGGCAGTGTTGTTCTCCTGCTTCGCCCAAGTAATGTCATCTTTCAAATGGCATGTGGACACTGAGTCACCCATGCACTGCTGGCCTTCTGCCATGCCTAAGTTCCTCTGCTGTGTTCCCTGCCTGGGTGGAGCCAGGCGGCAGAGATGTGGAGTGGTAATTGCAGAGCTCACTGCTAATGACAAGCACAGGTTAGTTCAGTGCTAAGTAGTTTCCTTTGGCAGTTGCACTGGGGAACCTGGCTACTTCCTTATCTTCTTTCTGCCCACATTCCAGTGTCTCTTCACAGGGTGGGGCCTCGCTGTTACCGCCCCATCAAGGGCAGCCCGAGGAGTACAAAGTTGGAGAGGGATAAAAAAGAGTGAAAAGGAAAGGATGCAGGAACACAGAGGAGGGGAGGGAAAACAGGTAAAGACAATAGGCAGAATGGGACAGAAGTATGATTTCTAATCTGATATTTGTTCCACCCCAAGAGAGGAAAGACTCACCTCCATGGATTGTTACTCACTGGTCAGCGGCTCTGATGCAGTTTGGCCACTAGAGGCTGTAGAAGCCTGCACAGTGCTCCCCTGCTCACTCTCATTGTGTTTGTGAGTGCTTCTGGAAGTAGTAGCCTCTGTCATCCACACTCTCCCATTCCTGACATTTCAGAACTTTGTGGAAAGAACAGTCAGTTCCTCTTCTAATAAAAATAAATAAATAAATAAAAATTAACTGCAGCACCCACACTACACAAGAGTACGTGCTCAGCATATACACAAACATTCTGCAATACCGAGGCTCTCGGCCCCTTACCTGTCTTCAAGCATAGATCACAGCTGTGGCAATACACATGGCAAAGAGGTTCTTTTAAATCCTTGCACAAATAAGAACTTTTGCATGGCAAATCCATTAATTCTGTCTTCAGCTCTGGAAGACATAAGCTTGAGGAAAAAATCTTTTACTATCTATATTTTTTCTTACATTGAGTTTCTCTTTAAAGGTGAATTTTATTTTACAGGTATTTTGAAAAACAATTTGATTTGTCAGAACAGATGCAGCTGCCCATGTTTCTGCACTGTAGAAACTCACATACTGAATTTTTAGGTGGGTTTTGTTTAAGAATTTCAACTTCAGAGCAAAGTCTGAATATGAAAACCTTCTATATTAATCTGTTATAAAGCTGTCTTACATTTTTATTTCATTTCATAGACATAATGAGAAGAAACCGAGATAGAGTTGTAGGAGGGGTGGTAAGTATGGACTTCAGTGTAGCATTCATTTTACCATGCAAGTGTATGAATATTGTTGCTTAATATGCAATTTTTTCTTTGTCATGGAATCTGGGTAGGCTTCCTATTATATGATTTAAGCTGTTATTAATTAGTAAGTTTTCTAGTCCCTTCTACTATTTTTATTTTCATTGCTTATTCAACAGGATTTTTGCAAGGTAAGAGGATAGGCTGAGAAAAACCTCTGCAGCTGATGTGAACAGTTTTTCTCAGCCTGCCAGAAGGACAGTTTAAGCACCTCATAATTGACATTGGCCTTTTCCCAATTCCTCAGTGTCTGTAACTGCAATGCATTCAGACCGCAGATAATTTAGATGCATGTTCCCAGTGGAAGCCATAACCTCAGACATTTGCTTCTGACGTTAGACATCATTTTCAAATTAGATCCAGATGGAACTTTCGATTACTTTATGTCTTTAGGTATTCAGATCACGTTTTTTAACTCAAAAGTCTGACAGGAAAAGCTTTGGGTGAAATGGTCATGGAAGTCCAGCAATGCTTTTTCAGATTTCCATTATGACTGGATTTTTCAAAAGTAATAAATGCTCATGATTCTAACATGAGACCACGCCTTCTACAAGAATATTGCAGACCCCAGGTTTGTCCTTGTTACCACAAAACCCTTCCCCATGCTCAGTGCTTTGCATGTTCTGCTCCTGTGTAATGCTATGAAGGCTCTCCTTTCCTTCCTTTCTTTTTTCCTGCGCAGCCAGAAAAGAGGGGAGAAATGAGCAGGCATCTTCTGCAATTGCCTGTCCCTGGTCACAGCATGGGGAAGCAGACAGTCTCTCCTCCACTCAGGCTGAGAAGATGCAGTTCCCAGCATTACACTGTGTAACTTGTGATCCTCCACTTTCCTCTCTGGAATGACCAAGTCCCTGGAATGACCAAGCAGCTGGTCTTGCTAGTTCAAGTGGACTAACATCTGTGGAGAACAGAATGCTGCTCTTGTGGTGGCCCTGACAGTGTTCTGAAGGGAATACTGAGGAAAGAATCTAAAAGTTCAGTATGCACAGGATTACTTCCTGAGTATGATCTCTCAGTTATCAGTTACAGGGGGCTCCAGGGCCAAAAGAGTATCACTGGATAGGCCTTTTCTGCACATACGTGTCACTGTTAAGGTGTGGTAACCACTTCTAGTGCAGCATTCAGGTGACTTCAGCCTGAACTTTGCTCAAATTCAAAATCAACTGAGCTATGTCCCATCTTGATGTTTGTAATGATGTGTAATGCATACTGTGGAAGGTATTTGATGCTAATAAAAGTTAATACATACTTTTGAATTATTGTCATTTTAATAAAAGTACGTTTGTATTTTTATATGTCTGTGTATCTATATTTATATGTATTCTAGGTACATTCTTTTGATGGCACAAAGGAACAAGCAGCAGCTCTAATAGATTTGGATCTTTATATTGGAATAAATGGCTGGTAAGTTCTTTACAAGAAATATAACTGGTTTTAAATGGCAGCTGTAGTGAACTCCTTGCTTTCTTTTAAACAATGAGGTCACGTTTTCAAAGCTCACTAGATCCTTAATCATCTGACAGATTTAGAATTGCTCTCATCAGTCTGTTAGCCATCAAAGCTCTTGCTGTGCAGCTCAGTGAGCTAATCCATGTCCACTCTACTACCCTCAGGACAATCCTTGTTTGCAATTAAATAAGGTTGTTGAGCATGGAAAGATTCCTTCTGAGGAGCATTTAAAAAACAGCCTGACTTCAAGCTGCCTGTCAAATGCTGGAGTAATGCAAATGTAACCTGAGTGCCTCATCTCCTGGTTATGCAGTTTGGATTCTCAGCAGTCACCTGGCCAAATGCCAGCCAGCACCACTTTGTAAGGCACAGAGGCTGTCACTAGGCAAGCAAGGGCAGCCAGAAGGGTTCTGCAGCTTACTGGAGTGAGATGGTTTTTCCCACTAACTCTAAATTTTCTCTTTTCTGCTGTTTTAATTTACAGGCAGTATTGTTAAAAAAGGAAGCAAATTTTATTAACAAAATTATTTAGGAAGCTGCTTTTGCTACAAAACAATTTAATAGGCACAGTAATTACTTTTATATGCCTTTTATGGTTGCTTTTTTTTAACCAAACTCTAAATTTTCTAGTTCACTGAAAACAGAAGCCAACTTGGAAACACTGAAATCAATTCCTAGTGAACGATTAATGATAGAGACTGGTAAGATTTTGTATTTTGGTCAGTTTGTGACAATGGGCAATGAGATATACTGGTGTAGCAATCATAAAGCAGAATCAAGACCTAAAGAATTCAGAACAGTGGCTGTTTTCTCTACTTGAGAAGGCAATTTACAGAACTACTCCTTTCCAGCCTTCTGCTGGAAGGAATAAGCTGCTGTGTCAGTTCCTGACATTGCAGGGGAAGATGAAAAGGACAAATTGACAACTCAGATTTTTAAATGTACCAGAATCCTGCTTGAGAATCTTTTAAAATGTAGCTTGCTGTAGATGTGCCAAGCACAGGGCAGTGGCTGTGAGTTAGCCACTGGCAGCAGTAATGGCATTTGGAAACAACTGCTCTTTAAATGGAATAGGTGGAAGAATGCTTGAATTCCCCTCTTAGGCCACTGAGCTGTCATTGTAATGGACTGAATAAGGATGTCATGTTTTCTTTTTTCATGTTCAGGTATCAATAACTGACAGTTACAAATACAGTACTTATTTTCATTTCTGACTCTGAGGAAGGAAAATTGCAAACTGCTAAATCCTTAAATTTATTTGCATATGAAGTACAGACCTGTTATACAGGAAGTTTCTGTGGAATGTGTGCAGTGTATCTGGTTGTCTTTATCATGTCAGAAGAAATTGGTGTTATATATTACTATTGCTGATTTTTTTCAAGTGTAACATCCTGAAGATAATGGTATAAAAGTCCAAGATGTTAAATGGCCCAGATCTCTTAAATTTCCTTTTGAGTTAGAGGTCACTGCTAGAGATTGTAGAAACTTTTGGCTGTAGAAATAGTTGATTTAACTATCTCATGCTATTCTCAATTGCATGCCTAATTGTTTTATTGAAATTAAACTAGATGCACCTTGGTGTGGAGTGAAAAATACTCATGCTGGATCAAAATACATTAAAACTACATTTCCTACAAAAAAGAAATGGGAAAAAGGGCACTGCTTGAAGGACAGAAATGAACCCTGCCATATAATGTAAGTGTACCACTGTACTCTTATTTTAAATACTTCAACTCTGTCGTGAAAAAATAATAGAAAAATCCCAATTCACTAGTAATGTAGAAAATAGAAATTAATTCTAAATGTACTGAAACTTGTGCAAGGTTTTGCTTTACAGGCTGTGGAAGAAATTAGAAGTCTTAACTTTCCTACTTCAGCAATTCTGGATGTAGAATGCTCCCTGAAAGTGAAACTAGTAGTTTTTATTTTTTCACTTGATACATTGTAGAAGAGGTTAAACCCTCTAAAGTAACCTGACTCGAATATTCATTTCAATCACTTGTTGTTCAGGTAATTTTAAAAACTGATCCAGCCCTGGGGATCAGGGGAGAGTCCCACAGGTGGGACAGTGCCAAGGCACCAGCAGTGCCTGTGACATGAACTGCCACAACATGCATTTTGTCAGGGATGTTTCTCCCTTCTGCTGTTGTGCTTCAAAGAATCTGATCCTTTGAAATTCAGATGAGTGACAGCAGCCAAGATACAGAGTAGTGAAAGAAAACTCCAGGGGCTTAGGGACAGAACTGGTAAGCATAGACACTGTTTTCTGCCTCCTTTTCACACTGTTCCTCACAGAAGTGTGAAAAGCAGGAAAATGTGCAATTCTTTTAGTGAAAATGTTTAGTTATCTGCATTAAATACCACTAATAGATGAAATGCTGAACTTTTAGAATTCCCGGTCTAGATTTTGAAGTACTGCTCATGATAGTACTAAAGATCCAGGTATGCAGCTAGGTGTCTAAACAAGAGTTTATTTGAGAAGTGAAGGGAATTCTGCTGCTTTTTGAGACATGAAGAACTTGGAAAACCACTGATGATGTAAAAGCAAGTTTAAGCTTACATGGTGATATCTCTTAGTGTTCAGATATATTTAATGCAATTAGGTCAACTGTAATACTCATTGAATTTTTTTTTTTTAATTTAGCACAATTACCGTAGCACAGAAGGGTTCCTTCAGTATTTTATGATTTTCTAGGGTTAGTCCATGATTTTGGAGTGGGGGAAGAGATCAATTGAAAACACTCTTCTGATCACAAGTGAAGGGCCTCTACTGTTACTATTTCAACCAGCCTATATGTCAACAACACCCTCATATTTGTCTGCTGCCTTAGTTTACAGAAATGTTTCAGAAACCCCCAGACTTGAAATGCAGTCTGTCCTGCACAGATGCAGAGTGCACAAATGCACTCAAGATCATTACACAAATGCTGTACTTTGGCTTTTGCCTTCTTTTATGAAAAAAAATCTTGTTTGGTTCAACCTTATTTTGAAATTATCATCCCAGTAATGTTCATTATAACCATTTGAATTTCAAGAACCCCACAAACCTTAAGAAAAAATGAAACATGGTAACTGGTAATTGATACTTTGTGACTTCTCAAGCAGCAAAATCTGGTGTGAAGCAATGTTATTCAGTGAACAAAGTGTTTTTAATGTTTAGGGTATGTATACTGTCTAATACAGCTCAATTGGCAGGAGAAATTTTCAATTTGATGTTGGTGCTGCTAGACACCTTTCAGGTTTGATGATGACATTACTGCTTCATATATATTTATTTAGAACCACTCTCTGTGGAAACTATTTTTTTTAAAAATCAGACTTCTCTTTTCTCCTTCATACACAATGTTACAGTAACATGCAGCTTTCTACTGTATCCAAGTGAGGAGGGATAAGTCCCTAAGTCTTCTTAGGTGAAATTCTTTGGTATTTGTTACTTATTTCTGTGTAGGCCTGATTTCAGTCTATCTCATTTGGAATATCATCTTAAATCAAGAAGCTGGCTAATTCTACATCTAGGAAAATACTTGCAATAAAGTAATTATTAAGAACAACTTTTCCAACTCTTTCACAAAAAGAAGTTTAGCCATTGCTTCAGTATAGAGGCAAAATCCAAAGCCCACCAAACCCTACCACCAAGCTTAAGCTTCTTACTCGTCAGGGTGAAGTTTTTTGCTGCTACTAGAAAAATCAAAGGATAGCACATCTCAGGAAGGGTACAGAATATTACTTCTTCTTTTAAAGAATGACTGATACAAAATCAAGAAAGCAATTGTAGAGAGAAGGTTATGGCTTGGTTTTAATCATGTCCGTCCCATTTCTTTTGCCTTCTCTTCCTAGCTTGTATCAAGGCCCTGGGCCTTTTGAAATTGCTCATTTAATATTTACTGCAAATACCTGACCACATTAATCACAATTAAGCTAAAGAACGGGGAAGTAGGAGTAAGTTACTTTGGCAGCACTGTGCTCTGATAAAGCTGTATCTGGAATTTAGGCTTTACCATAGGTCAGTCTATTCATAGTACAGCTTTAGCCTTGACAGGCTAATGAGTTTTCGTTTGAAAAATGAAGATCATTGATAAAGACACCCACAAAATGACACTTCCTTCAAACAGAAAGCTGTTTAATTACCTCCAAACAAGAGTCAGAAGACCAAAGATGAATCTGTACCAGTGAGCAAACCAGTGTTCAGTGTAAAGGAAATGGCAGTAACTTAAAAGTAGAAGCTATTTGCATATCTGAGCACCCTGCCCTATTGCTCTTAGTTTAGGTTTTTATTCCAGCTTAATCTTAATGACTTGTACATACACATGCAGCATTCTGAAGTACTGGGTTTCAGTCTTCTAATATAAATATTTCTTTTTTTTTAGTCAAATACTGGAAATAATGGCAGCAGTAAGAGAAGATGACCCACTTGAGTTGGCCAATACTCTATATAACAACACCATTAAAGTCTTCTTTCCAAATATGTAAAGTTGTTTTTCTTACATTTATTCAGCATAACTTCAGTAAATATATTGCAAAAACTTAAAAATCATCATACCTGCAAGTTCTAATCAATGGAAGCCAATGTGTAGTGGGTTTGGGTTTTTTTATGGTACAAGATTAAAGCTGCTTTTGAAAAGGTGGTCTGCATTTGTGCAGTTTTTCAGCCCTGTTCCCCTTTCGTCAAGATTCAATGATTGACTTCAAGGCCAGCCCATGCCTGTAACTCGAGTTAGCAGTGGAGGCACAGGATGAGCACCAGGCTGCTGCATTCACATGTAAAGCACTTCAAGCTACTGCTGGCAGTTCAGGAGGGTGGGACACATCCATGGCATGCGCTTTGCTGCTTCACCAGAAAGCTGAGCAGTGTCGCCTTTTGTTCCACATATGCAAATGCTATATCATTAAGTCTACCAACCTAAATTTTTATTTATTTTTAAAAACACAACCCACTAGTTTTTTGCGATAAAGCTCTGCTAATACTGAATTTGTAAGTAAAGCTGCTTTGGCTCAGGCTTTCATTTCCGAGTTGACCGGCTGAACAGTCTGTTTTCACCAGTATTTTTCATTTGCATCCAGAAGACATTGATTGGGGATTACTGGTATACAGTCTTTGGCACAGCATTATCACTACATCAATTAAAGAGTGTTTTTCCAACCATCTTAAAAACGTGAAAACATTTTATTCCATGTACAATAATGTACATAATTTTAAGGTGGTCATGAAAAAGACCAGCAAAAATTAGAGGTATATTTACAGTAGCACACACCACAGTAAACAACCACCATTCACAGACTCAACATTGAGATACTGCTGTTGTGCTTAAGTACAATAACTACAAAGTGATACTTTTATTCTGTTGAAGTCAATCTTGAACAAATACCTCACGGCTTAGTAAAGGACTTCCTAATCACCAAGAGAGTTAGAGTCAACATTAAGGGTCTCATTCAAGTGCTGTGCCACACAGTCGCCATCTTCCTCATCACTATCAGAACTATCATTATCTTCATTTAATTCATTTTCAGCATCAGCAGCTTCTTCTGCAACCCGTACAGGATTTTCATTTGGTGCTACAAACCCATTGTTGTTAGAGATACTGGCATTTTCTTTGTCCTCAATATACACTTTCTGATGGCACATCGGGCACGTGTCCTGAATGTACAGCCACTTCCGAAGACAAAGTGCGTGAAAATAATGGTTACACGGAGTAATGCGTGCAGAGGTGGTGAACTCGTGGTAGCAGATTGCACAGACATCATCAATTTCATGTAATCGAGCTCCTTTTACCTCTGGAAGCGAGTTGATTTTCTTCACAGCAGTTCGGCGGTTTATAAAAGTCTTCCAGCCATTCTTGGCTTGCAGGTAGATGTTGAAGTACGCGTGCAGACACATCATGCAAGCGCGAATCTTGCTTCCCGATTCAAAAACCATTGTGTAAGCTCCATTTCCAAACATGATTACTCCAAATATAAACTCAATAATATTGCCAGTTGAGCGAACATAATAGACATAATCATCAAGTTTTTCCCATAGCACATTATAGTAGCCATCAATCATAAACAATATATAAACAGTGATAGAAACTATTACTTTTAGGCAAAGCTCTACACAGAACGCTGTGACTGCAAAAAGCCAAGTATTTAGTGCATAGTGGTGCCAGAGGATGTAACTGAGCAGAACTGGAAGAATGAAAAGGCAAGCAGAGACAAACAGTACAGGAAAGTGTCTGCGGAACGATGACACATGGGAGGCACTGAGAGACATCAGCACGGGGTCTGTCATTCCATGGATAAAATGCAGGACTGCAGTCAACAAAAGGCACATGTTTCGACTCAGGCGAACTAATCGTTCCTCTGGTTTCAGTCCACTTAAACCAGTCTGCAGAGCCAAAATGAAAAACAAGACGGGGGCTACAAACCCAAGCCTTTTGTCATCCTCATCAGTTGATCCAATGAAGGCCAGGATACCAAGTCCCAAATAATGCGCTATTGAGGAAATGACAGCACTCATGCCCAATACAGTTAAAGTAGAGTCACACCCACTTATGATCAGGCTGCAAATCAGTTCCCAACAGTTATCCCACGATATTAAGAAGAATTTTTCTTCCGTGTTGTTTTCAGCCATCTTTACAACATATGTTAATACGACAGCTTGTGCTGTAAGTCTTGTTAGCCAAAAGACACGTAGTACAGCTGGAAACCGAATCCTTTTCCATGTATCTTCCATCAATAGCTGTAATCCATAAATACGATACATGTGCCTCACCAGCAGATAAACATATCGTACCGAATAATAGAACCACTTAATTTTCGAAACTAAAATGGCTGTAGTATTTAGTGTCAGAACTAGGCCTGAAATAAAAACAAGTACTTGCCGGACATTTAAAGGTAACTCAACAATCAAGCCAATTACAGGAATCAGTATATCCAGGATGATGAGTTGAGAGTATATGGACTGCATGTTTAGCAGTGTAACATATCCGATTCCAAAGGTAAGCTGAAGGATGGAAAGTGCCATCCATAGTGAAGGTCCTTTTTGTAGGAAGATCTGAATTCCAAATGCAGGTGTGTAGTAGGCACTGTGGAAGTTTATGTGCAAAGCAGCATAGTAATTCACCAACACTGAAGTTGCAGCCAGCAGAAATGCTGAGGCGATCATGTAGAACTTGAAAAGTGCTCGCTGTTGTAAGACCAGAACAACGCTGGATACAAAGACACCTAAAATCAGATTGAAATCATTTAGTTCTCAGCAGAAGTTCAACAACAGATTTTAACCGATTAGCTTTGGAGCTACATTTATTTAATGTATCACTTCCCCATTAGTCACTTGTAACTTTGCATTGTGTCCTTTTCAGAGAACAGACAAGAGGACGAGTTAATCTCTGCATCTAACATCTGTGCACTACAGCTGTGATGCAAAGCCACTGCAAGCCTGAAATCACAATTACTATGGAGTTCATTGCAGTTTTAGACTAGAATAGTGACAACACCCTGCCCTTCAGCCTTAGTCCTGAAATCCAAGGGTAGACAAGTTCTAAAAATAAACAAAAAACCCCCCAACAGATCACCTTTATAAGCATCATCTTAACATCACCTTTATCAGCAAAACTAATAAAGAATAAATTAGTAAAATTTAGTTAAGTCCACTAATTCACTTGAACAAGGTACTCAACTACAGTTGTCCAAGCTGGAATACTAAAGATAAGTAACCAAAACACTTTAACTAAACTCTTTTAATGGGAAAACAGTGACAAATTGCTTTTGTTTGTTGTGGGGAAGGCACTCCTATTTCCCTTCAGTTTGCTTTTATTTCTGGTGACAGTGATGACAAAGGTCACGAGGAAGACCGTCCACAGTATAGATCTTTTGTGCACAGAATCCAAAACTGCTCCAATTGCCTCTTTGCCAGTGCAAACTTGTCTGTCTTGTTAGAAGTCAGATTTTGAAATGCCTGTTTGCTAACCTCTCCCTCATATTGACCATGACCACATCTTGACCATGCCTGCAAAGTCTGCACCTTCCTATGAGAAATCCTATCAGAGCAACTGCAGTACTGGGAGTTTGGGATTACATGTCCCTGCAGTAAACTTCTGTAGTGCAATTTATGAATTCTATCACTGTGCATTACATAGGCAAGGGCTCTGCCCTAAGAGGTGTCAAATTAAATAGCACTTAGCACTAGATTTATTTGCTTAAACAGTTTCTTTTTCAGGAAACACACTGCCTTTGTTTTGAACTTCTCAATCAGCTTCCACTCTATGCAACTGCTTTCTCATCCAAACCACTTTGGAGAGATTTTGATCTCTACAACTTCTATTTGATTCTAAGTTGCTTTCAATCTCTGTACTAAAACAATCACCAGCAAGCCTTTTTCTGCTGGAGGACAGCACCAGTCTTTTCTGACAATTGTAGTTTAGGTTGTTCTAAATCCACCATAAACAAGTGTTTAAAAAAAATGTAAGCCATAGTCTCTTGATCATGAGAATAAAATCTTTGAAATAACATTTGATTCTACCAATAGTGTGACCACTGCTTGTATAAAGAAAATAAAAACAACTACAACCAAACACACACAAATACACATAAGGAAAAAAAAACAACAAACCTCCAAAGCCTGGAGGACTCAGAAGGGAGAGGATGAACATGAATCAAGTGCAAAAGCAGGCTACAAATAATGTTATTAATATGCCTGAACAATATTCCTTGCCAGTAGCACTGGCTGATATAAACACATTCTCCTTAACTAATCATTAACCTGGTAACCTTGTGAAGTGGACTGAGGAAAAGCCTCTATCAGTTTTCAGAAAGCCCCTTGCATTGTAGCTCAGTTCTTCCTGGAAAAGGTGAAAGAATACTAGTTACATACAGCACTTTTTACGAAATAAGCTTGACAATTGCCTTGTCATTTTAACCACCACAAACATCTTTAGGAAAGCCAATACTGCTGACAAGTTTGTAGCCTTTGTGTTTTCTCATAAGTCACAGAAAAGGCTCACATGCCTGTACAAGGTCATTATTTATGTAATTCTGATCATTTGAGCCAAAGGAGATGCATTTTGCAGTAAGCAGGCTGCTCTGAAACACGCCTTTACAAAAATTATTTTTGTGCCTTGCAGTGGCAATAACAGGCCTGTATTTAGATACTGCAGGTCATCTTAAAGCACTGATGTTTCACATGCAAGACACATCTCTAAAAACAGTACAACAGTGAGTCAATAGAGCTTGTCCTACTGGTTCCTCTGAAGAGGGACTAACAAAAAGTACAGCATTTCTCTGTTAACACTTTTGGGGAAAAGTCAAGACTCACTGAAGGAGTCTCAAAAGACCCTAAGAGGTAAGAGATCTCAGAGGGGGCAGTGAGCACTCCTTTTCCCCATCTCCATTAATGTCACTTAGTCCATCTCAACATGAGAAGACTTTGTCCTGCCCTGTGCCCACCCCCTTTGCCCTCCAAAACAGTAAGTCTTTTTCCATTTTCCCTCTGCTAGAAAATGCTGCAGTTCCTCCTTTGGTAAGGTTTGTCCCTCTACTCATCTTTACTGTTTCTACCTGTGCCACCCCATTGCCAACTGTCCCAATATGGCCTCCAAACACAGCACTGAACCAAACCACACTACACTTACTTTTAAAATAATTTCTTGTGTTACAATGAATGTCTCTTCTCATTTTTTCCCTTTAAATCCTGAAATTTGTCAGTATCTTTATAGCAGCCCACTACTTATGATTCGACTTTCAGTCACACGCAGGGGACAATCACTTTTACACATTCAGCATTTCATTCATGTGGAACTGCCAAACTATTTTTCCCTAGCTCCAGTCATTCTATTTACTTCCACATCTTTCTGCAGACTCAAGTATTTATAGCACCCTTCTCAAAACTCAGTGTCCTCACTGAGGAGGGACTGCTGTCTGAGGTGCCAGTCACACACTCCTGGGGGTGGTGGTTCTGCTGGAATTGAGATACTTAAACCCAGTGCAAAGATATGAAAGGTAAACACCGTGTTGAGGACAAAGCAAGGTTAATCAAAAACATGAAAGAGAAAACATGCTCCAGCTGTGGAAGTTGGTTCTGTGACATGTATAACTCTATTTAATTGCATAGAAAGTGATGGAAGAATCAGACCAAGGAATCCTGCTGTAAATCTTTGTTACACCCACACAGATCTCTATTAGCATTCCTCAAGAGCTGTACTCCCAAATTATTTCAGAACTGTTTAACGTCACCCCCAAAAATCATCAATCTCTCCAGAGCTTTAATCTTTGTATCTAGTGGACAGGTTGTCCATTTATCCTGTGCTGTTGTGTGACAGAAAAATTTGGATCAGTACTTCAAAATCTGCAAATGGTAAATAAAAGGACATTTCTGCACTGTTTAAATACAGAATGATCCAAAATAACTATATCACTTTCCTAACAGCAGCAAAAACCCAATCCTGCAATCCTTAAATTCAGATGAGAAAAAACAGATGTAAAAGCACTCTGTTGTCTGAACCACATGGAAGGTATATAAGATCATCTTTAGGTACCTACATTTTAATCTTCAATTTGGGAAAGCCAAGAACCACAGAGCCCTTTTTTAAATGTTCAAGATAAGTTTCTTGGCATAAAACATTCCCAAAGCTTTTTTGCAGAAGGCAAAAATTACCCATTTCTTCCCCCAACCCCTTTCAGAAAAGTACCACACACTTAAGGGACATCACTGAACAACACATCCACCACTCTCATTTACACAGGTGGAATTAATTTCAATGCTCTTCTTACAGCATCTGGATCATATGATGGACTCCTAAAATAAAGTTGGTGAGGCACTGCAATGTGATTTTTTAAAAAAGGAATTATAACTCTTAGCAATTCCGTAAGTGTTGAACAAAAGGTCAAGAAAATGGGAAGCAGGGAGGAAGAATCCCTGCTCCCCATCCCTGGCGGATGATGATAACCATGCCACGGCAGGCAAAGGAGGCAACTTAGGGCCTCCTCAGCATCACTTCTCATATGAGCAAAGACTTCCCCTGGCACCTTTAACCAAAGCAATAATATAAACATAAAAATATATAATAAATGTAAAAAACCAAGACAAAACACCTGCTGCATTTTGTTACCTCCTCCCTTTGCTCTCCTCTCACCTGCTGTCTTGCTATAGGTTATTTTTTACTTTTTCCCTCTCTGCCCCTCGACTTGTGTGATGCAGTCACACACTTCTCACTGTGCACATTTCCTTTAACCCTCTCTTCTCTGCTTCCTGCCCCAAAAGCTGAACGGCCTATTTCCTTCCTGTTTTTCTTCTACTATAAATGTCAAATAAAATTTAAAATCCATCTCTCTCAGGCCTGCAAAAAAACCCAAATAAAATCCAAACAACAACTTTGATTTGTGTTCTCCTTCCTGCCTCGGGATCGTCAGCTCCAAACGTGGTACACAGCACAATATCACCTATACAGCAGTTCATGAACGGGACTCCCACCAAGCCGAGGCTATATGAGAACCCAAATTAACGATCTTGAAAACAGCATCACCTAGTTATACCAGTGACTTTCATACTTCATGCAGGGGAAGGAAAAAAAAAAGCTTGAAAATAAGCATTGGCAAGTTTCAAGAGGCTTCTCTTTTCTCTGGGAACCAAATTCCTGGCATTTCTGGACTGCTGTTGCTAAAATAAGGCGTTAACAGCGTATTTCAGGAAGACATCACACTATCCAAAGGGTTTTTAAAAAACCACATGAAAACCCTATACCCACTAAGTCACATGTCTTCCGCTTGGAAGCCCCCAGAGTAAGGGGCGGGAGG
>VXBI01010452.1:431617-667523 GCA_013397375.1 Toxostoma redivivum | reverse complement strand
CTGCCGGGGTCCATTGGGCTGGCGAGAGCGCGGGGCCGGCGGGGCTGGGTCGTGACTGGACAGCTCCCTCAGAGCTGCGGTCCTTCCTCAAACACCTCCCGGNACGTAAACCTCCCCTGAGCACACCTAAAGGCTATTTCCTCTCATCCTGTCGCTGGTTTCCTGGGAGAAAAGACTGACCCGCACCTTTCAGAGAGTTGTAGAAAGCTGTAAGATCCCCCTTGGATGTCCTTTTTTTAGGCTGAGCACCTCCAGCAACCTCAGCTGCTCCTGGTGTTCCAGACCCTTCCCCAGCTCTGCTGCCCTTCTCTGGCTCCAGCCCCTCAATGTCCGTCTGGAATCGAGGGGCCCAGAACTGGACACAGCACTGGGCACAGAGGTGACGTTGTGACTACACCACTGAGTACGGAAGGACAGTCACTGCCCTGCTCCTGCTGCTCACACTGTTCCTGATACAACCCAGGATGCCATTATCCTCCTTGCCCAGCTGGGCACACTCTGGCTCACATGGTGGGCTGGCAGTGGGCCTGGTCCCCTGAGCGCCTCGTGTCCCTAAAGGCCAACCTCATGACAGGAATCCTCTGTCAGCCATAAAGAGACAGTGAGTTCATGCTGCAGTTCCTCGGGAGGGGTCAGCCCCATGTCCCCCATCCCACAGCAATTTCACTGCTGCAGCCCCATCCACAGCGCTCGCATTGCTGCACCTTTGCCCTGCACTGTCCGAGGATGTTGGAGCACTTGGTACCATCCAGGGCTGTCAGGGAGTTGTGCAGCCTGAAGGTCTAATGGGCTTTAATGAGGATTCCCAGTTCTCTTGAGTGGGATGCACAAGACCTGTCTCAGCCAATGCATAACTGTAGAGAAAGGTGAGAAGAAAAAGGCATTTTCCTTTCAAATCCTTTTTCCTTCCTCATGCATTATCACAGAAGCCACAGATACAAGGACAACTGGAAACTTCAAGCTGCCTTGATTTTTCATTAAGAGCTGTAGATATAGGACAAGGAGTAATGGGTACAAATTAAAAGAGGAAAAATTTAGGGTAGACATCAAGAAGAAATTTTTCACTGTGAGGATGGTGAGACACTGGAACAGGTTCCCCAGGGAGGTTGTGGCTGCCCCAACCCTGTCCATGTTCAAAGCCAGGTTGGATGGGGGCCTGAGCAACCTGGTCTAGTGGGAAGTGTCCCTTCCCATGGCAGGGAGGTTGGGATTAGGTGATCTTTAAGGTCCATTCCAACCCCTGAACATTCTGTGATTGCATGATTTTTACTAAATAAAGAAATTACTACTAAATTGAAAGCAAGGTATAACAATGTTAGTCCATCTGAAACTGGGACATTTTCTACCCCATCCCTTCTAGGAATTAAAAGCAGGTTCCAGGACACAACCGAGATGAGCTTGTGAGCCTGTTGGCATCTGCCACGCTGCAATTTGCCACCAGTGTCTGCCTCCTGCTTCACCTGCTGGGGCTCAGCCTTTGCATGAATCTCATTTGTCCATGGCTTAAGCCCTTGGAAGCCTTTCTATTGTTTCCAAAGGGGGTTGGATCAAGCCACAACAGTATTGCACAGGAATTTTCCTAAGCAATGCCCCAGCTAACAAAGCCAGAAATGTTGCCAGATTGCTAAAGGATTGTATTACAAAATCCATGGACATGGACAAAGTGCGTGTTTTAATCACATGCTGAAAGGCGTAACTCTGACCTAGTAAGTCTCCCCACACCAAATAATAGAGGTCAGGGTTTAAAATGTGAAAACGTTTGAAGATGGCTGAATCACAGTGATTCGGACTTGCCTGAATCATTTTACTCCTCAACTAAGTATTAAAGCTGCTGAATGTAAATAATAATATTTGATTTGAAATGAAAAACAATGTAAATCAAGCACATCAGAGTACTTGATAATTCCCAGTAATCCATATGAAAATATTAATTTATATGAGGTGTAATTTCGTGAAATGAACAACTCAAAGCACTATTTATGAAAATGGAATTCCATGACCTCCCAAAGCCCTTTCAACTTCATTTAATATTCTCATTTGTAAAGAGGATCTTAAATCTATTTTTGCAGTACAGGCTTCAGGATCAGAGACTATGCTGTAGTACATATTTATATTGCTTTAAGGACACGTGGATTAAATGGAACCCATTAAATGGATTTTCAGGTTTAAATACATGCATTTACTGGCATATTTTACAGATGTTATTTGGGCATGTGAATGCAGTCACAGATATTTGCCAATTACTTTGTGCATGAACACAATGTTCAAACGTCCCAGAAATCCTAGTGTTAGTAAGGTGTATCACATCAATGAGTATGTTTTACAAAAGTTTTTCAGAAAAGCTACTTCTGTTAGGACTCCTAATTTTGATTTCAGTTCAATTTAAAAAAAAGTAAATCTAAACTGGATTATCAGGCACATGGGATGCAGGATGATGACATCTGCTGGATATATTTAATTTTGCAATTTGTACTACCTAGCTTCAAATGTGGAATAATAAACCAAATTCAGTGTTGTTACATGAGCAAACCTTGGCTGAATTCACTTTGGCTAAAGGCACAAGTGCAGGAAAATTTGGCATATCATTTAGAGAGCTAAATATACTCTCAACTTCTTTGTATATAAATACTATTCCCAGTACATTTCTATTAATACACAAAAAAATGTTTCCTTGGTTGAGGAATTCTTCAATTTCTCATTCATAACTAACATACAAATTAAGAAGAAAGCTGCTTTATTTGTCTGTATAGATGAATTGTTAAGGGGACATAGTCCTGGCTGCAGGTGAAGGTTGTTCCCTGGGGTATCCCTGGGACTGGGTGTACCTGACCTGACTTGGTGTCAGGTGTCA
Source organism: Toxostoma redivivum (assembly GCA_013397375.1). Taxonomy (NCBI): domain Eukaryota; kingdom Metazoa; phylum Chordata; class Aves; order Passeriformes; family Mimidae; genus Toxostoma; species Toxostoma redivivum. Next base: position 664,672 of record VXBI01010452.1, on the reverse strand, counting down.
GGCCCACACCCAGCAGCAGCACAAAAGAACAAGCCCTGGGGAGCTGTTTCATAATAAATAAGAATTTTCGGAATAACTTAATGCACCTCCTGTATGAGGATGAGTCAGGCAGATGCAGATCAGTCTATTTCAGTAACAAGTCACTGGAATTCTTTGATGTTCTTTATGGTATGTGGCAGAAGGTTGAGTTTTACTCTGTCATGTAAAAATTATTTTTTATGTATTTTTGATAGTTTGGAGTGGTCAAAATCCATATGTTTTTTTTCAAAAGCTAGCATTTTTAGCATTTAGCATTTTAGCAAAAGTTAGCATTTTAGCAAAAGTTAGCATTTTTCCATCTGAGATTTCTAGAGAAAGAGGAACTGCATGAATACAAATTATCAACTGTATAAGTCACATGCCTTGAATTAACTGAACATAAGGGAATTTTTATTATCTTCTGGAATGGTAGAACAGCCTATTTTCTATGTCAGGCTGCTGAGATCATGCTTAGGGGCTGTGCCCATATATTATGACCAAATCTAAACCCACTTTTTAGCAAAAAAACTTTAGACTTCTTGAAACTCCCCCATTTGCTTAAATGCTCATGATCCCTTTGAACCAAAGGTTTTATTGGATTAATGCAAGTGCTCACATCAGATAATGAAAAATCACATGGTCTTTCAAAAATCACATTTTTATAATTAAAAAAGAATAAAAATACAGGAAAGATTTTAAGAGGATTAGCTTTTTTTTTTCCTAACTAAAAGATCCTGAAAAACTAAATGCACATGATACCTTTGCCTTGAAACACGCTGTGTAAATTTAGCCTGATTCAGTAACAGTAATTTTTGTAAGAATGAACAGTCGGCTCCTAAGAAAAACCATGTGAATGTGTATATCAAAACTGTGTTTTAATTTGCAATGTATGTAGCAATCCATTAACTATTCCCGAATTTCATTTCTCCTTCCCAGAGACCTTTAGTAGTGGATTCTCTGATATCGTATTGTGTTCCTCCTATAAGAATAAAGCTTTGTACAATGTATCTTTCTTTTTGTTGTAACAGTTTTTCATTATGATCACTGAGGATATCTGTATTTTGGACTGAAACAAAACCCAAAGACTCATGAAAGGAACCTAAGGATGATATTCTTGCCTGAAATAGACTGATCTGCATTTTTGAAAAGCCAAACATCACTGTTTTATTAATGTGGGCTTTGGTGGATTGAGCAGCAGCTGTGCCCCCAGCTCTGCACGGCTGCAGCAGCATCCTGTTGGTATGAGCACTGCTCGGACAGCAAAGTACCTGCCCAGACACAGAGATGCACAGGCTCTCCTACAGCTCTTGTGTTCAATGTCAACAGACTTGCATACGGGGCACTGCCAATGCAGGAATGGCAAAATATTTAAACGAACATATTGCTGCTTAAAGTTCAATGGAAATTATTGACATTCATGTGAGTATTTTTAATATTATTATTAAAGACACCAGTAGTCTTTACCCAAGAGTAGCTTATATCTGTGTCTTCTTCTTAAGAGAAAAAGGCAAATCAAAGTAACATTTTGAAAGCTAAGCATTTTAAAACCTGTAAATGTAGTTATTAACCTAGGGATCTTCTGAATATATTAAAATTTTCCCTACAAAAATTAATGTGGTTAAGACGAGTTATTAAGTTTCGGTTTTACTCTTTCTCTTCAGCTAAATGCCATGGGCTTAGATGGTATGTCTTAAAAGATGCTAACAAAGCATATTTACTTATAGTTAACATGTAGCAAACCAAATTGTAATACCTTGATTTTGATTTCTCATCTGCGTGATTTGACAATGTCTGTAACATATGAGCACTGCATCAGGCTCTGGGGTCTGCAACACACGAATGACATGGACCTGTTGGAGCAAGTCCATAGGAGATCACCAAGATGATCCAAGGAATGGAGCACCTCTCCTATGAGGAAAGCTTGAGAGAATTGGTTTTGTTCAGTCTGGAAAAGAGAAGGCTTTGAGGTGGCTGGATTGTGGCTTTCCAGTACTTGAAGGGAATTACAGAAAAGATGGAGAGGGATTTCTTGAAGGAAATCCAGTGACGGATGAAGGGGAAATGGCTTCAACCTGAAAGAGGGTAGGTTTATATTAGATAGTAGAAAGAAATTCTCTGCTGTAAGGGCAGTGAGGCACTGACACAAGCTGCCCAGAGAAATTGCGGATGCCCCATCCCTGGAAGTGTTTAAGGCCATGTTGGTTGGCAGTCTGAGCAAACCTGGTCTAGTAAAAGGTGTCCCTGTCTGCAGCAAGGGGACTGGAACTTGTGTGAGCTTTCAGGTCCCTTCCATCTCAGGCCATTCTATGATTCCATGATTCTATGACTCTGTCCCCCTTAGTGGACCATGGTGTTATTATGCATTATTATTTGAAGAGAATGCTCACTTGGAAAGTTTGAAGCACCCAAAGATTTTTCTGCCTTGGCAAAGCAAGGCAGGTGCTGGAAAGTCAAAGCACATGGACAAGTCTTGGGTCATAGCTGGCAGGAGACAGAATAACCTACCAGTGCACCATCTGCATGAGGAGAATCTCTTAAGTCTGTAATTTTCCCATAGTCCTTTAATGACAAATGTTTCATAAATGATTGCTAAGAAATGTGTTAGACCTTGCTTGATATGGCTTTACAATTTTCTACTGAACAAAACTCTGCAGGTAAAAAGCCTTTGCCCTTTGCCTTCTGTGAAAATAAAAAGGGACTAAGAGAACAAAGTATATTAACAATTGCTCATTGGCACATTTGTCGCATCTCCTAACTCTGACCAGCAGACTTAGCAAGCAGACAAGAAAGAGAGAGACAAGGACTATGTCTCAGCACTGCAGCCCCTTCCTGCATCTCTCCTGCTCCGGGAGGGATGCACTGGTGGACAGTTCCATGTGTCTGCCAGACAGAGCCCTGCCCAGCTCCTGCCCAGGGCAGCGCTCCCCTCTGGCTTCCTTGGCTCCACATCCCCTCTCTGCCGGGGCTCTGGGAAATGCTCCTCCCTGATCCCTCCTGATCTTTGTTGTTGTTGTTCTTTTGTTTTCCAAGCACTACACGGAGAAATGTCTGTGTTTCCTAAGCGTCCACACACACAGAGCAGCCCCTGCTGCAGAGATTTGCTTTCTTTCCCAGTGCTGCTGACTGTTTTCCAGGCCTGATTTGAAGACATAACTAGGCAAGCAGAAAGCAAAATAATTAAGAAAGATTTTTAATTATTGCCATGTATTCCTTTGTCTTCTGCCATTGTTTTTGAGTCTTTGAGTGCATCTTGATTGAGACAGGCAGTATTATGAGCTTGCTTGTTGTGTATCATCCCCTTTCTTAGTGGTTTTCCCAGCCCCCTAATCCTGTTATTAATCCATAGGAGAAAAGACAGCATGCTTTCCTACAAATTGCATACTTAGTAAAAACAGGTCTAGAACATTAAAGTAGTAAAATATATTAAAAGTAGCTCAGACCAGATGCTAGAAATTTGTCCTAGGAATTAATATTCATTATATTTCTAATATTTCTGTATTTTAGTATTAGTTTCTGTTCCCTAGCTGTTCCTGGCTATTGTAATAGAAGTTCAGTATCTATTTGTTCAAAGAAAAATGTATCTGCTAAAACAGGCAGGAAGCTGGAAAACTGTGACAGCTGGTGCAGCACATTTTTTCAATTGCTAGACAGCAGCTCAGAAATGGTGTGCCTGAGAGGGAGGAATGGAAATGATTGTGATATTTTGTGTGGAGCACATGGAAAAGCACATGCTGCCATCATAGCAGTTTTTCTGACCTCAGCCATGCTTTGTGTTAGGCAGCTGTAAATGTAAGAAATAAAATGCAGATCTAGTGCTAATTTTTAAACTCATTAATGAAAATTTTCCCTTTGAAATAAAAAATTAAGAAAAAGCTGTACACATAGAACCTTGGACTGTATGTTGTTTTTTGTAGCTAAGGAAATGAATTATGCATTACACTCAACATTTTTTCCCTTAAAAGGTGATGTGTGGCTGCATGTGGGGAGTTTGTATCACTGAAAGGCAAGATCTGCCTACTCTAATTCAATATTTGCTCAGATATTTAGTAATATCTGGAATTTAGTTCTAGAACTCCTGATTTACAAAATGAAATAACAGAGGGGAAGGCAAGTTCCTTTAGCTTGGGGCTCGACATTCGTTTTACCATTTGTGCTACTTGTTTTGTGAAAGACAGAAGTGGAGAGAATCAGAATTTTACTGGAAACTGGCCATGCCACAGCAGAAAATGTGGTCTTCCTGAGAATCCCCCCTTGTAGAGGAAATGTGGTCTGTGAAACACCAGTGTCTCTGTCACCTCTGGACTGAGCCTTGCCTGCTATGCCTTGCCTCTGCCTTGAGCTTCATGCTGCAATTCCCAGTCTCACCCAACTCCACTGTCAGTACAAAGCCTTGGTGGAAAAAATCACCTTGGTGGAAAACCTCAACTTTCTGAAGTCACATACAGAATAACTCTGGCCCTAGTTCCCCTGTGCTCTGCCTACACAGTCCCAAACAGGAACTGTTTACTGAACTGCTGCCCACTATCTGTGGGCTACTAAATTTAGCTGGTTCTTGATAGCTGAAAACTGCTTCCAGACCGGACTGTACTGCTCATCACCAGCACCTGTAGCCAGATAACACCAGCTAGCTGATACAAAAGTAAGTGAAAACAACTGACTGTTTCAGCTGCTCTCTATAGTAGCATTAAAATAATAGTAATAATAACAACTATTATTGTTGTTACTGTTATTACATAATGGAAAGAATTTTTTATACTTTTGTCAGATACACCTCTCAGGATGATTTCAGTCTTCAGAAGAGTTGATCTGGGAGATATGTCTTCATAGACAACATGAGAGAGACAAAAGTAGAGAGAATGCAGAATTATACAGGAAACTAGAATGGCAGAAGATGTGATCTTCCTGAAAGATCCTCCCTGGCTGAGGAGGAAATCAAGGTGAATATCAAACTCTAGTACTGGCTTTAATTACAACCACATCAAATATTTGTGTTGGAACCCAATAGCATATGAACTTTGTTCAGCCTCGCCTTCCACTGCAAGGTTAGTGCTTAATAACTATTAATGAAAACTGTAATTCCAGTTTTGATCAACAGTAGTTTCCTATAAAAGCCACTGAAACTTGTGGTTTAAACGTAAAAGCAACATAATAATACAGACTTTAGGCCAAATGTTTCCTTTAGACTTTGAATAAATGAAACTGAGGATATTTGCAAGTATGAAGACAGAAGCAAAAACTCATGCAAATATTTATTAATCAAGAAAGACAAATTTTGCACAGCTTGAAAGCTAAATTCTTCTTGATAGGGGAACTTCCCAAAGCCAAATTTCACTTCAAACTGCTTGCTTGGGTGGTTGTGTTAACAGCTGGGAAAGCCTGTATTGTACAGACACTTGAGAGTGCATTTCCAGCCAGCCCCTGATGCTTGGTGGCCTGGCCAGAAGATGGCAAGCGTGTTTTGTGGGAGAACTATGCCAGGCAGACAGGTGTTCTGGTGGTGTAAGAATCAAACAATTCACAGTCAAGACTAGAAATGTTAACATTATTTACATGATCCTTGTAATGCTTGAACTGTGAGATAAGAAAAGAGACAAAACCTGTGATAATTTACAGCTGCATGTGCACAGGTTGAGGGAGGAAGTGCTCGGGGAGGCAAATCCCTCCCACCCCGCTGACATGGGACATGCTCCTGAGGGATGCAGCAGGTGCCAGCCTTGCACCTCTGCTGCCCCATATTAGTGTCTGTCTTTGTAAGAGCAGTTCTGAAACAGCCACGGAAGAATCCCACACAGGTTACAAATAGTACCCAGCATCTCCTCCCAGCTCTGGGCTTTCTGACCCAGCATCTGCCCTCACAATGGGCAGGAGATGTCTTTTCTTGCCTGATGAAATGACAGTGAATTACAATCTTCAGTTAATTATTTGCTTTGTTCTGCTATTTCTTTCTTTCCTTCCATACCTTTGGCATGGGGAGGGGCAAGGACAGGCATGCAGTGAATTTAGATATTGCTTTACAGCCTGGCACTTCTCTCTCTCAGCTATCGAAGACTGGCAGTTCCTGAAATCCTTTCCAGAATGGCATGCAGTCCTTTTACTTCCTTAGAAGTAGAATAATTCTATCTAGTGTTCCAGCCACTGGTAACTGGATAAAACTCTTTGTTTATCAACTAATATTTTAGTTGGCTGGAAGTGCAGATTAGAGAAAGCAAAATACCTGCTTCCCAGCAGGGACTGAACATTCAGATTCCACAAAGCTCCTATTCACTGATCTGGCAATTCCCCACTGTGGAAATAGTCTCTGTAGGGAAGACTAAATTGAAGTGATACATTCAACACTTAGGGCAAAATGTCACGATGCTCATAATGCCTCTGAACTTCCTGGGGATCGTGTCATAGTTTTGGACCAGGACTGCAAGAAGTGTGACTTTCTAGACCAAGAGCTTTTGGGTGGTTGTAAGATACTCTGCTCTAGTAGAGAGCTGAATTGTTGACACTGATTTTCATTTGTAGCCTTTAGCTGATCTATCAGATATTGTGGGCACAGGTCACTTGTTCCCCTAAGAATCAGGACAGAGGTCTTGAACTGAATTACACTTTGTAATATGAACTGTCATAGGGAGCAAAGGACTGGCTTGTGAAGAGATAGGGCAATATTACATAGACATTTTTCAAAGGTTTTAGGCCAGATATGTAGCACTGTGATCCAGCTGAGTCAAAGGCACAAAATATTTCCCACTGCTACAGACTGTTCTAGGGGAGCTGTTGGGGGCCTCAGACAATATTTTAGTCCACAGAAGTGGCTGAACATGATGGCTCAAGAGGGTGGGGTTTGAGTATTGATGATGGTTGAATTGGATTCCTCAGACCAGGTCTGCATTCACTTACGGACCAGAAAGAAAATAGATCCTCTGTAAAATGTATCATTTTCTGTCATTTCACAGGGGGGCTCAAACACCAATGCTGTCAAAACACTCCAGTTACTTTGGACACTGACACAACTTTTACAATTCTATGATTCTGTGACTTTGTTTGCAGTGGAGCTAAGGAGTGGAAAAAAAATTTTTGGGGAAGAATGCTGATGCAAACAAAATAGAACACATCACAAAGAGGAGAAAGGCTTTTTTTCCATGCATTTCTATTATGGTTGACTTTTGCTAAGCTGATTTTCATATACACATTCTGAGCAGCTAGGAATGTCATGAACAAGGAATGAAACAGAAATTTTAAATGTTTCAGTAGTCAAAAGTGTGTGTGGAAATTATACAGGAAGAATAGATTTTTTCTTATTATTTGAAAATACTGTAGCTTTGCCGGAAATTTCCAACATTCCTGACAAGGATGTTGTTACACATGAGGCTGAGGAAGAAGGAGTTACCATCTCATCTCTATTTTTTCATTTAAGATAAGATGTATTTCTCCTAGTTAAAAGAATTGCAGCCTTTAAATAAAACATATCCATACATCAGTTGATTTTTTAGGACAAAATGACCATTGGTGATCACATTCTCTGCATTACTTCTGAAGGCAGGAAAAAAGTTGATGGCCGAATATCCACCAAAAGATTATTCAATTAAATATTACAGAAAGCTTTCCATCTCCAAAGGTAGCTCAGTACAGTGATGAGCTTCCTAGTGAGCTGTGGAAATTCTACTATTGATGGGTTTTATAACAGGAATACAGGGAAGTAGCTATGAAGATTTATTTTTATACCTCCTATCAGTGTATTTATTTACAGAACATTCATAATTAATTTATATACAGTAAATGATGGAGTGTTTTCAACGTTTGTATTGTGCCACTGTGATCTATTCTATTCTATTCTATTCTATTCTATTCTATTCTATTCTATTCTATTGTATTCTATTCTATTTAGGTGCACAGCATCTCTTCAAGGTGCATTGAACTTTAAAAGGCATCCTGCTGGGAAAAAAACTCTAGAAGGAAAAAAAAAACCTCCTCTTCTACTGCCTTGGCAGTTCCTCAGTTCCTCTGTCCAGCTCAGTGTTTCCACACAAGTCATTGCCAGGACTGCTTTTGAAGATGTTCCTGGAATTGCACCTCTAGTTTTCCCCAGTCTGGCATGACAATTCTTAGAGAGGAATTCATTTACATTGACAGGAAAAAAATGTGGTGTATTCTCCTTTCTGAGAGCCAAATTCTTGGTCCCTACACAGGATCTTACTAAAAAGGATTCACTCCCTACAACTCAGTGCTGTGAGGAACCTTTGCAAAGTTGCAATGCATGATTCCCAGATGTTTGGGCCAGGTTGTCCACAGTGCTACTATAAGTAATTTTCTCTCTGCTCAGCCGTCTCTGAAATCCCTCCAAGAAGAGATAATGTGGAGGGCTCACAGTGGCTTTGGCAGGATTTGGATCAGGCCATCTGGCTAAGCTTTCTTGATCTGTTTGAACCAATGGACTTCTGTGTAACTGGTGGAATGGGTGGTCCCTGGTTTAATCCTTGTCCTCCCTTCATTCCAGCATGGCGCTTTACGTGGCTACACAATGAACCAGACTATGGACTGAGCATCCTTTTTTCCCAGCCCCAGATTAGTTCCCTGATTTGCATTATCCCATGGACATGCAATTGCAGTTCTGGCCTGAGGAAGTAGATGGGATCACACACAAAAAGCAGGGATAAGGACAGATCCACCTCACTGGATATGGGTGAACATCCTTTGAAAACCTGTTTATACTCTTTCTCATTATCAGTGTCCCAAAACATATATGGTAAAGATTGTAACTATAGGAACTGAGAGCATTAGTAGCTTTTCCATTATCTTTCCTTGATTGGAAGGACTATCTCTTGGAAGTCAGAATTGGCCTTTTAAAAAAAGAAAATATATTAAAAAAAGGAAAAAACCCACAACCCTGAAGAATCCCTTTTGATGAGGTTCTTCACAGAAAAAATAAGTGTCATGTGGTCAGACTGACTCAAACTCCTAACCAAGCAGGCCTGTGGTAACTGTGGGAGGGAGGAGAAAGCCATGGAAAGAGCTTAGTACATTAGACCTCAGAGTAATGCTTCTGACTATCCAGGACTGAGTGGCCCATCCCATCATTATTCTCTCTTGCTGCAGATTTTTGTAGCACTTTGGTTGTTTTTTAAGCCATAAAAAATGTTTTTTTCATAAGCTATTTTAAAAATAGAAACTGTCATAACTGGAAAGCTTTTCTTCTTGTGTTGGAAGACAAATTGCAAATGTGCCACTGGAAAATGATGCATAGGTATGTATGTGTGTTTATGAACTTTGCATTTTTGAAAGCCAAATTAATCTCTAGAAAATACAAAATAATTGGGACTGTTGCCCAAAGTCTGTTATACAGGGACCACCTATGGTGTTGGTATCGTTCTATCTTTGTTAAACCTTCTTAAGAGACATTTTGAACCACCCATTCCTGTTTCCACCACATTATGTTGCCAGATTTAATCAATATTTCATCTCTATCAAGATTTTTCTCTCAGCAACCAGCCTAATACACTGGTTTTACCTTTTCTTCTTTTAGATTTTGTGAATTGGAATAACATCCAATACACAAAATTGTGTATATAAGATTTATATAATGGAATAACATTTAGCCATAAAGACAAATTGTCAGTTATTCTCAGTAGAATGAGAATAACTCATTCTCACTGAGTTGAGAAACAGTAGAATGAAAGAAACCAGCTGAGTCTATGACAAATGGGGTAAGTTTCTCCAGAACTGGCATTATTTCTGTTTAATGACATAAAAATCAAGCAGAGGTGTATAAATCTAAACTCTCATGAGAAAATGTTTAGAACTACAGCTATTTACCTTGCTTCTTCTATTGTAACAGCAGGCATTGCATTAATAACAGTGATTTGTATAAATTCCAGCAATATTGAGGCATGCACTGCATGGTCTGCAATCAGTGCATATCCAGTTCATTTCAGATGGAAGGTACCTGGGGATGACTTTACTTTAGCTGATGAAAATTTACTGATCTGAGGGATAGGATTTGAAGCTCTTTTATTTGAAATGAAGTCTGACAAGACTTTATGTTTCTAATATAAACATTATAGAGACAGGTGACTAGCATTACTTAAACAAGATACAAATATGTGCAGAATAGAAGCTGGTTTTCTTACCTGTGGCTGTTCTGAACCCTCAATGCTTGTGCTGTCCAATGGAAACTCCACAGCTTTCAACACATTCTTCATTTTCTGAAAAATCTCATACTACAAGCCCTCCTTGTCTTGTTGCATTCATCATTCCATTCACTATCAAATCTTAACAGCTCTCTTAAAGGAAGGAATCAAAAATATACATGTATTATACCATATAATATAGTCATATTTGAAAGCATTTTCTTTTCTAGCTTCCATATTTCCCTGTGCTCTTTCTCATTATACTTAATATAACTACACATTCAAAATATATTGTGTGCAGCATGTCTTTCTGTGAGATCCAAGATGCACATTGTGAGCTCTCTGACAGAGCAACAGTTACAAAAGGCAGCACAGTGGGGAATTACAGGTCATCTAAACCTGGCTGGGATAAAAGTGTTAACCAGTAGCACATAGAGAACATTCCTGGGTTGGACTAGGGAGATTAAACAACATGAGCTGATTATGCTAATTTTCTTCATCTCCTAATGTCTTTGGATTTCTTCACTGAAGTTGAAATAAAAATTCCCACTGATTTATGTGTAGAGATATTTCACCCTTCATTTCCAAGAAAGATATCTCCTTTATATGATAAATACAAGAAAAGTATGAATTTGTTCTCTACTCAGCCAAACATTTTGTTTGCAAGAATTCAGAATACAACTGTAAATATTGTGTTACACAGACCTGGTTTCAGCTGTAATCAAACACTGCGACAAAGTTCAATATACTGTTACTTTGGCTAGCACCAAATATCGCAGCTTTTCACTATGATGTGAGAGCAGCAAAGTAAGTAATTTACTTTCCTTGGCTGCACATTTTCTCATTCAGACTGTTTTCAAACTCATCTAGTTTTCACATTACTTAAGCAATTAACCATATGAAACCTCTTGTTCTCACTTCTCTGTCCCCAAAATGTAATATTCCACCAGAGAAGCCCATTAAGTCCCCATTCTGGGACACATTATCACCTCTGCTGCTGTGTACACAGAGAAGTGATTGGAGCAAGGACAAATTTGTTGTTTTCTAAATGTTCCCCACTTCCATATGTGCTTAGACATCAATAGAGATGGCAAATAAGGAATGAAATAAGCTGAACTGTAACCAGGAAGAGAAGGAAAGCCTTCCTCCTTTTCTATTAGCTGCTTTTTACCAGCGTCTTCAATCTTCACATGTAAAGCTGGAAGATTAGCTTAAGCAAGCAGTTATAGCAAGATATGGGAGGCAGCAGATTTTAGGATTAATTTATCCCATAAATGGTTATTCAAAGCAAATGCTGACCCTCTCCTAATAATTTTAATAAGACATGGTCCCATACCTAAGTGCAATATATGACATCTTGGTCCCTTGAAGTAATGAGAATTTTGCAACTGAATTCACTGGGACAAGATCTAGTGGTAATGCCTCCATTCCCACCACTTGTTTTGCCTGCTGGAGCCGTTTCCAGGCTGGTATGTTTTTTCTGGGAAGGTAGTTTTCCTGCAGCTCTGACTCTTGTTGGTGCAATGTGGTTCCATGTCACTTGATGGATGTGAGCTTTTAGAACCCTGCTCCTCTTCTCCACAGAATAATGGCTGCACACAGATCTGTGTCAGGGGAGGTTTAGGTTGGATATCAGGAAAAGGCTCTTCACCCAGAGGGTGGCTGTGCACTGGAACAGGCTCCCCTTGGTCACAGCATCAAGCTTGTCTGAGTTCAAGAAGCCTTTAGACAATTCCCTTGGGCACATGGTGGGACTCCTTGGGTTATTCTGCGCAAGGCCAGGAGCTGGACACAATGATCCTTGTGGGTCCTTTCCAATTCAGGATAATCTATGATTCTAATGCCTCTCATTCATTGTCTTTGTTAACTTGTCAGGTGTTGCAAAAACTGTGATGGCTGAGGATTGTTGATGTGTGAGAAAACCAAGCTCCTACTGAGGCTTTGCTTGCTTTTAAAGTAAAAAAAAGCATGGGGATATGCCCAGTGGCTCTCAAGTGGGGACGCTGAGGCTGTAAGGTGCTGTCTCCAGCTGCTGATGAGTGCAGGTACAGGCACAGCCTTGCAGCTGCACCAACTCTGTGGGCTTTGGAGGCTGGGGAGAGAAGCACAGGTGAGAGTTGTGTCATGAGCTGTGTCCTCACTGGTCTGTTGGATGGCTTCTGAGAAGCAGAGTCACTTGCCTGCACTGGTCACCTTTAGATATGTCCCACACAAGCTTCTGCACCTTCTTAGTCCTTGCTCAGCCTCTTTGTCTCAGCTACTGCAGGCTTGGACTGGGATCTGAAAGGCCTCCAGCTGGAATGCTCCTTGCTCCTGTTTCTCCAGTGCCCATCCAGCATCAGAACTGAAGTAATTGTACACAACAGCCTCAGCCTTCTGAGATGACTGAACAGAGGAGGTTGAACTTTCTCCCATGTAACACATGGCTGACCTTAACACTGTGGATAAAATTATTACAGAAAATCACCTGACAGCTTCACCTGTGCCACAGATATTATTCTCTTTAATGTAATATATTTCAGCTCCTCTGTTGCTTTCCCAGAAACAAGTGGAAACCACTCTAAGCAGTGAGAATAAATTTGTATAAAATCCCACATTTTCAGATTGCTTTTAAACCATCTGAATTGCTAGTATGATATGGACATGACTTGGACATGAACTTCATTGCTGATAATAGAAAAGAAATTTGTAGTGAACTAATTTAGTATGGGATATTTCTGTCAGTAAACAAGCAGGAGAATATTCCACCAATTTATAAAAACTGAATGTCTGCAGCAAAGGCTGAGAAAACTGCTTTCTTCTTTCCCTTCAAGGGTGTCCAAAAACTAACAGAACTATATGAAAAGTAACAGTCTCATTTTTATGTATAACCAAAATTCCTATTTTTGAATTCAGCTGAGGTGCTAATGAATTCCTCCATAACATGAAAAATTAAGTCTGAACAACTGCATTTTAGTGGGATCTTTCTGACTCTGATGAGAGAACACAAAAAAACCCATAAACAGCAGTGTCAGTCCAAGGTTAGAATAAATTCCAGGGCAAGGAAATTTAGAAAGTAGCAAGTCTGAATCCACCACACATTACAAAAACTTCAGAGATTCATAATGACTAATAAAATATGCATAAAGGTATATGATTCCTTTCAGCCCACTACGCACAGTAAAATGATTATTTTAAAATTAAGAATCTTTTAAGACAGTTAATGGTAAAGATACCATGTATCTTTACAGGAAAAATATTGACAGTAGGTTTCACTCCCCCTCACAATTTTTCCTCCTCCAGCACTGGCAAAAATAACATGAAATGTCAAGCACAACATCAAAATAATTCAAGGGTGATTTTCTGTTCCTAAAATATTTGTAGCCAAACCATCAATTTATATATTAGTGCCTGCACATGTGTCTGGCTGACTGTGAATGCAAACCAAAGCATATTCCTAAATCCAGCTGGTTTTGATGCTGCTGGCCAGAAGTGAGTGGAGGGGGTCATCAGAGAAACACCCTAGTGTGCTGGTGGAGTTGCTTCGTTAAGATTCAATACTGAGGCTTGAACTGTGAGAATGAAAAGACACAAACTAATTGGCAAAGTCAATGAATGCAGGAAGTAGGGGGAAAGGAAGCTAATGGGGCTTCCTGGAAGGTTGTGAAGCTGAGAATGAGAAATGTTATATTAATGAAGTTGATGGCAAAAAGGAGGTGCTCAAAAAAGGAAGAAACAAATGACACCCAGTTTAGAAAGTGTGGGCGGCAGGAAGAACAGTGACACCAATAGTCACAGATAAAAGAAGTGAGGGGACATGAATGTTAAGAAAGATTCTGAGTTCAAACACTGCTGCACTGCGACTATGCAGCTGTGTAAAAACCAGAGAAAGGATCTTCTTGAATGTCAAGGAGAGATAACTGTCTTCATTAATAAAATTCAGAGGTTTTGGAAAAAAGTTTCCCTATTGCTTACACATGCATGATGGAGTTATATAGCAGGAACAGATGAATCTGGGATAAGGTCAAAGANATTATATTATATTGTATTGAAGAATAGAGTAGAATAGAGCAGAGTAAAATAGGGTAGAATAGACAGTTCTGGTTAGAAGGGACCTCCAGTGTTCATCTAGTCCAATTGCTTGACCACTTCAGGGCTGACCAAGAGTTAAGGCCTGTTGTTAAGGGCTTTGTCTCTGACAGGCTTGGGGCATTGGCTAGCTCCCCAGGAAGCCTGTTCCATTATTTGACCACTTTCTTGGTATAGAAGTGCTTCCTAATATCCAGTCTATTCCTACCGTGAGGCAGCTTTGAACCATCCCCATGCTCCCTGGATCCCTGGAGAGGATCCATCTCATCACTGGATCCCAGGGAGGGGAGCTCAGCACCTCCCTCACCCCTTCCCCTCCTCAGGAAGCTCTTAGGGAGCAATAAGGTTGCCCCTCAGCCTCCATTTCTCCAAACCAGACAAACCCAGAGCCCTCAGCTACTCATCACAGGACATGCCCTCCAGCCCTTCCACCAGCTTTGTTGCCCTCCCCTGGATGCATTCAAGGACCTTCACATCTTTCTTCACTGGTGGGTCCCAGCACTGCACACAGAGCTCCAGCTGGGGATGCACAAGGGTGAACACAGCAGGATAATCACCTCTTTTTCCTGGCTGGTCATGCTGTGTTTGTGACAGGATGGGATTTGCCCTCTTGGCAGCCAGGGCACACTGCTGGTTCCTTCTGAGCTGCTGCTGACCCTGGGTCCCTTTCTTCAAGGCTGATCTCCCAGTCTATACTTGTGCCTTGTGTTATTCCATCCTAGGTGCAGAATCTTGAATTTGAACTTGTTAATTTCCATCCCATTGCAATTGTATTATATGTATCAGTATATTTTTGCTGGACGAGATAATCACATATCTGACTGGTATAGACTAATTTGGTATGGGACCTAGAAGAAATTTCTAAAATTCATATAACTGATTTTCATTGAAATTACTTCAATTTTTGCAAGTTTATGAAGTAATGTAAACTTTCAAATTTGCTATTTTGAATGATTGCATAAAGGTCCAGGTGTTTAATGGTCAATGTTGCTTTAATTTGAAATTAAAGAAGAATACAGAGACAAGCTACTTTGGAAACAAAATTTGACAAACAGTTCTGAGCTTGTGCTTCTTTAGCTGTAGTGAAATGCCAGTATCAGCATGTAGAAACATTTGCTCCTCGTAAAATAAGGTTTCTTCCTCATTTGTTGAGGATATGATGTTCTGAGCTTCATGGTCTACAAATAACATAACATGACTACAGAATAATAACAAGTGGAAAATCGCTATTAAGAGTAAAGAACACATGTTCTTAGTCCCAAAATCTCCCTCATTATTATCACAGGCATAACATATTACAGATAAATAAAAGATAAATGGGGAAAAGAAGAAGAGATTTTCCAAACTTTCATTAAAAGGCCTGTTTGTGCATGTCACTGTTAGGCATGCTGCACCCTTTTTGTGTTTGTGTACATGTATTTTTTTTGGAAGGGCTGACAGCTTTTAAGATCATGATTTTTCTATGCTAAAAGACACAGAAGGTGCGCCTCCTTTGCCTGTATCTGTCTTGCAAGGGATTAATTTTGTGTACTCCACAATGGAAACCATAACGACTCCAAAAATGAATGAAATCACTAAAACACTTTGTTCTCTGTCACCCTTTCCCCTAAATTCTGCTTTCCCCTGCTAGGCTCTCCATGAGAGCTGCCCTTTTTTGCCTCCAGAAGGAACTGCTCTGTAACCTGCCACATTTTTGAGGAAAGCCCCGCTGAGGTGAAGCTGGGTGGCTGTCTGAAGATGGGCTTTAGAACTAAATTTGCTACAGAATTCTGAGTAACCAGGTGAGAGTGGTGATTTCAGCAAAGAGGTTGAGATCACATTGCTAATGAGACCACTCTCAGCATGCGCAGAGAATGTCTGCATGACCAGAACAATTTGACCCTCTCTAGAGGTGAAAAAAAGACTTTATGTGAGTTGATCATTGTCTTAGGAAGTAGTTTAATTGGTAAATATATAAAAGATATAATTTTATATATATAAATAAGATAAAAGAAGATGTGCATAGTGTAGCAATATTCGTTACTAACCTACATAATTTGTATTGATACATAGTTTCAAGCACACTCAAATAATGGAAATACTTTGAAATCTACTCACAACAAGATACTGTATGTTGTGCTCAACACCTTTATTTGCTATTACAGAGAGGTTATGGTCTCTAGTAAACTCTGTATAGGACTACAGCAAAGCTGAGACTTCAGTGTATATATAATTGCTACTATTAACTTTTTAAAACTTATTGCACACTGGGGAGGTGCTTTCTCAATTTTAAACTCGGGGCTATTGGATGGACAAAGCTTAGTGCCTTGGACTCTTTTTATTGAATTTTTAACAACCATTTTTAGAAGGCTTTAAAGCCAACTCAGGCTGCTTGCCACATTACCTACAGTGGGACTTCAATGGCTTTGAAAGCAGGATTAACTTGTCAGTCTGGGCTGTATGCCTGTGTGTCAGATCACACAAGGTAAGCCTGCAGCACAGATCATGGTGCAAATCTACAGCGGAGGGCTTTGGCTTCTGGAAGGGCTGGATGGCACTGGGCACTGCTGGGAACAGCCCTCAGCTGCAGAGCAGCTCACCTGCCCCTGGCAGCAGCTGTGGCAGGGAAAGGGCTCTAGGATGCTGCTGGCAAACAGACTGCAGCACCCAGTGTGGAGAGCAGGAGCCAGCAATGGTGCTGCACAGCAAGATCCTGACTTGGAGGTGCCACAGCAGAGGATGATGAAAGGGAATCAAATGAGTCAAGTCTCACATGCAGTGGATGCAACTGAGCAGGTCTTAAATCACTGATTCATTGTGTTTTCACTGCTTGCAAAATAAAGTGGAAGTACCTTCTTCCCAGAAGTATAAAGTGCTACACAAATATGTTGCCAGAATAGCAGGAGGAAAATTTACCTGTGACTCCTTGATTGCTGTGTATTTTTTTCACTACCATTTCATAATGATTTGGTATCAAGGTTATCGATAGTATGGTCAGTGCCAGACTCCTTTGGCACAAAGCTCTCCAAGTCAGGGCCTTATTCTCTTATTTCCTCACAATATTTGCAGCAGCTGCAGCAAGGAGACCTCTGTGGACACTTTGAACTACTAAAACAAACAAAAAAACACTGCTAGAATTTAATCCACAGATTATTATGTATTAAATACTCATAAATATGTGTATGTTCTCCCATACTTCAGCCTACAGATTTTACCTATTTGGCATTAATTATATACTTGTGTGCATTTGGATCCTTATAGAACATCTTTCTATATACTGAGCCAAGTTTTTACTCTTTCATTTTATGATTATAAAGGAATTATACACAGGCTGTAATTTTTATTTTTTTTATTGCTAAGTCTGCTATTGAGCAATTCCTTTCCTGATTATTTACTGAGAACATGATGGAAAAAGAGAAGTTTCAAACAGATCTTCCAAAACAAGACAGAACACGCCCAGAGGTAAAGTGCATGCACAAGTAGAATTTGAAACAAGTTCTGTAACATACTTTAGGCATAATTTCATATTCTATATGAGAAATGTAAATTTCTAGATAATCTTGGCTGCTTCTGCTTCAGTTGCGCAGAGCTCCTGTAAGAGCTCATGGAGATTTCATTAGATCTGTCTTAGACCTGTATTTTAGATTAAACATACTCAGAAATACATTAACATGGAAAGTTTCATTATATAGACAGTTTGGAAATCTGGCAAAGTTTGTTTAAAACACTCCTAAAAATCTTAATTTATAAACAATATTTACAAATCAAGATGTAAAGTCAAAACTGGCACATGGCACCAGGCTACTCTTCTAAGTACCTCTGATCTTCAAATTAGAACACACACAGCCCTAAATATCCAGTGTCTCACTAGCTGTCTGATCTTCGATGTGCTGAGGATCCCCTTAATGTCATTTAATTTGATGAGGTAAGCAAACCAAAAAGCTATATGCAAGCAGTTT
The DNA here is from genome assembly GCA_013397375.1 of Toxostoma redivivum. Classification (NCBI taxonomy): domain Eukaryota; kingdom Metazoa; phylum Chordata; class Aves; order Passeriformes; family Mimidae; genus Toxostoma; species Toxostoma redivivum. The sequence goes on along the minus strand of VXBI01010452.1, from coordinate 646,536 downwards.
CAATCACCCTTACATACAGTTACAGTAAAACTCTGATCTAGTCTTAATGATTCTCATCATAACAAGTGGGGCTTTTGAGAGCTCAAGTCTAAAGTTTACACAATAGTTCTTTTTTGTTGTTGTTGTTGCTTCATGTAAATTTCCTGTCATTGTGTCTATGATAAAAACCTTTAGAACATTGACAGAATGTACTATAAAAGCCCCAAACTCCCCAAAAATTATAAAATGGGAGCATAACCTAAATAGTGTTTTGTAAAGACAAAGCAGTATAAATTTGTAAGGGAACTTCTGACTTAGGGGCAGTCTGTAGTCTCATTTAGTGACCAGTGTCTTCCATTTAGTGAATGTAAGCAAGAGTTATAGGTAAGCGGAAAATGAGACAGGATTGGAATAAAAAACCACAGAACTATTTTTATAATAATTATCTTAAGCAATTCCCAGTTTATAGATGTGTTAAAAATTGTTTTTCTTGTATTCTACCCCCAAAATGAAGTATCTGTGTTTATACATCTCTCTGGCCAACCACACTTTAGTAATGAAAATACACAACCAGGGAAGCAACAACTTCAACTTTTTGCGCTGTGGAAAACCAAAGGCAATTTCCACTGTTGGCAAACTAACAATCTCCTGTTCTGAAGCTCTGAACATACATTTTGTGGTCTCTGATGTACACTGTCAATTTTTTAAAATTTTCTATCACTAGATCTCAGATGCATTTTTTGTCATACATTTTGAAGAGTTTGTTCTTTCTTCTCATATAATCACACAATTATCCTGCATTGGGAGGGACAGAAATCAGAAAAAATTGTGTTGCAGTGACTGGTAAAATCATTGCTATGTATTTGAGCCTTTAATTGGCTTGTAGCAATGCCAAGACCAAAACTTCTGGTCATGATTCCACTTGTACTTTTAAGTGGCATTGCAATCTCCAGTTTGGAGGCTGTTTCTCTGGAGGACACCATATCCCCAGTACATCCACAAGTGAACATTTGCCTCTAATCCTTAACATTGTGTCTAATTACCACCTATATTTGTCGAACACAATGTGCTTTGGAGCCCTCCACAGCAATAATTTTGTAAACCACTTAAAAATCACATTTGTGAGTGGCAATACAACAGAAAATAGCAATGCTTGGTATCAACAAATTGCTCCTCTGGTGCATCACAACTAGAAACTTCTAGAAAAGTACTTGTTTCTCCCTCAGTTGCAGTTTATGTGCAAAGACTATTTGTTTCTTTTTCTCTCCAAAATACATAGTTTTGAGAAAATACCAGTTGTTATTCACATAATAATTTGTACTGGCAAGACCAGTTTATATTCTGGATTAATTTGAGAGTGAAGAGTGTAAAATAATGGAATAAATATGGATGAAGTTATTCTGGACTGGGAGATTTACTTTCTGACCTGGTAGAAGATGCAGGTTCCTTTGTTCTGCACTAATCAGCTGACCAGCTGAGAGTCTGTGTATTGAGCTCATGTCCTGCTGTCCTTTGGGACTATTTCCTGAAGAACAAGCACTCTGCTTAGCAGGTTTAAAATCCTACCCAGGGTTTGCAGTAGAAAACAGAGTCAATACAAGTAAAATAGGATCTGAGGACAAGTAATATCTGTGCTTTACAGATGGTTTTGAATAAGCCTACATGCTAAAGCTTATGAATCTGGAAGTTAAGCATTTAAGTCATTGTTACTCCATTTGTAGTCTGCACAGATAGCCAGGCACCAATAGAGGGTGGTTAAGCTCCTCACTGGACAAGTCTCTAAGCTAAAGCAAGTGAATTGTTTTCCAGAGTTGTCTGCATCCCTCCCCAGCAATACTGTGAGGCCAGACAGCTATGCACAGACACCTACACTTAGATGCTACCATGGGTATCTGCAAAGTCAGGTGTGTAAATCTGAGTTGGTTGCTCTACTATGTCTTTATAGTCCATGGAAACCTGAAGTTCAGGCAATAAGGCCCAGAAGGAAAATTGCAGATGAGCCAGACTAAGGAGACTGATAGAAAATATACAAACATGATGCAGGGTCAAAGCTGTAAAAACTTGTGTTGCTGCTCCAGATCACGTAGGCTGCAGGGAGTAAGAGGTGAGGCAGCACAGAGCTGAAATGCAAGAGACAGACGCCTGGCAGAGATCACTGAGATCAGGCAATACTGAAGCAGAGTAATAAAAAAAAATCAATAGCTTCTTGGATTACACAGCTGTGAAGAAACCAGGCAGGACAGACTCTGTCCTTCTTATGGGCAAGCAGTTTTAGATATTGAGAAGTATTGTTGGGGTAAAAGTTTTTTAACGTAAGATCTTTATTTCTTGTAGTTGTGCAAGCATATAAAAAGACAGTGGAATAAAGCAAATAAACAAATGAAAATAGAAATATAAACTTGCAGTTCATTCTGCTTTTAAAACTAGACTATAAACTGAATGGTTATGGAGCGTTACACTGAGCAATAGAAGTGTCATAGCTCCACTGAGCCTCTTCACCTCCAAGCACCTAAAAGTTTGGCTCAAATACTCTGTTTATCAAATACAAATGCTTACATAATACACAAATCCCCATAAAGGCGATTTATTCCCTCCCCATCTGTTATTTCTTTTAGAAGAAAAATCTTCTTGAAAAGAATTCCTGTATAGCATTAAAGTACCTGAGGAAAACAGGTCAAGAAATCAATAAATGTATTTTCAGTTGTTGTAGCACCTTTTAAGCCCAAATGTAAATTTTGTACATTTATTCAAGCCCTATATGTAAAGATGGTAATTCTAGGACATTTTGCTGTAGACTGAGAGCAAAAGAGAAAAACAAGAGTACAATAGTGGCCTACTGTGTTGGTAATGAATGAACGCAAGACTGATCTCTTCTTTCTCTCCTGAAAGATCAGAGCAATGAACAATTCAGCCACTCTTAACAGTGGCACTGCTCTGTCTGAGAGAACATGGGCCAGTGTATTTCAGCACTACATTCCTCCATGGGTTTCAAAAGTGCTGGAAAATTTAAGTTAAATATAAGCAGTTTAAAAGCAAAGTAAATCCCTGGATTTCACATGTGAGATTCAGTGATAGCAAGCAATCTCCTTTATTAACAGGACTGTTTGTGTATCCACTCTAACACCTTCCAAACAAATGGCTAAGGATGTGAGGGAATCCAGAAGCAGTGGTTCTGACATTGCTCATGTGGCCTGTTGTCCCTCTAATTCACAAATCTCACCTCTGACAGTGATTGTTACCTGATATTCACACGAATGCAAGAAACACACAGTGGGTAGGTATGGAATAACTTGCTTTCCATAGAAAGTGGCTCATAACTAGAGTTTGGCTTCACTCCTGACTGATAATATTCATTCTCTTTTCCAACCTTTTCACATTTAATTTTTGATAACCATTCTGCTAAATGTTTCATCTTGTTCTGACTCCTCTTTAGCTTCAGAGCCATTTCTTAAGGGCTTGCACATGACAAATTTCATACCCTGCATCTTGTTTTATAACAATTCTTCCAGCAACAGCCAAGAAAAAAAGGGGTGAGGGCATCAAGAGAACACAGGGAATGGAGCCAAGATACAGTACTCAGAACCTCATACTTTGTTGCAATGAATAGTGACAGTTTTCTGCTCCTGTCTGTGAGACTAGAAGAATTCCTTCTGTCAGCTGCTTGTCCAGCTCTCCTGGATAAGGCTGTGTATCCAAAATTTGGGAAGGAAATCAGGTTCTTTCTTTAGTTTCCTTTAAAAATATACTAAAGCTTGTTACAATTATCATCTAAAGTACTAAAACATCACAGATCCTAACTTTTGCAGAATACATGCTAATATTATAACATACATGCATTAGTCATTCCTTACCTGTAACAGCTGGATATCAGCTTCACTGGGTCATTTGGAATTTAGTGCCAAGGCAAGACTTCTTTCCATGTGCTACTGCTCTGCTGACCCACCTGGTACAGCAAGCACTCTCAGGGGTTGCCAGCAGTGAACCCTCAGTAACAACAAAGCAGCACATCAGGCTCTGCCTTGTACCCAGCCAGCCACCCCTGAAAATTAAGATTGTTTCTAGTTTGACACAAAATGCTGTTGTTAGGAAGGAGCTCAGGGTGTTGTACTGCCCGAGACACTGAAAAGCATTGGCTTTTGGTCATTATTGATTTATTTCACATTTGCATGTGGTTTTCTGGGGTGAAGAAGTTTCTCTTTACAAACAAATTCTTTGCCTCCTATTATATCCAATTTGATATTAGGTTGAATACAATACTAGAAACAGTTGGCTGGAATAACTCATCATTTTACCTGCACAGGAGTCAGTCATGTAGGCATAGCATGCATATTCCAATTCTTTGCTGCGAGTGGCCAGTTACTATAAAAGTTCTCTACCTTGTAACTCTTATCCTAAGAAAGTTATTTTCTTTTTGCTAAAGGAAGGAGGAATCAAGACTTTCAAAATTTTGATCTTTATTAATCCATACAGAAATGAAGTGGTTAATTAAAAACAATACCATCATGACCTAAAACATGTTAAAAGCGCCATTCAACAGTGGATTTTGCATCTCAGAGTCACTTGTACATTTGGAGATTATTATAACTCTGTAGTTACTATGAACTGCCTATAGCTTTTTCTTCCCATTGCTGAATGAAATATTAGTGCAAACTATCATCATGATCTTACACACCATCTTTTTCTGCTCCTTTTCTCATCTTTCTGTGATCATACATCTCCCTATTTTAAATAGATTTATATGCCCTCTACAAACAACTAAATAAATCTTGTAGGCAATAGAACTTTTGATGATCTCACTGAAACAGTGGAAGCAGTCTGAAATTTAAACAGACAGTAATTAAATATTCATTGCTGCTTTCAGAATTAATTAATCCAGCAGTTAAATCAGTGTAGCTATTCAGCAGGAAACATCTAAATGTGGATTCTAATCTATTCTGGGTATTGGTAATTTTTTCAATTTGAGGGGATATGCACATGTGACCCTGTTCAGGAAAGAGTTCATTCACTGGTTTAGATGACCCTCAAGCTTTCAGACAATGAGGATACAAATAATTTTACAGGAAGACATTGGATTTTTTGGCATCTCCCACCTGTTTATTTCCTTCTTTAAAACTATATAGGTGATAGAATCAGTTAATTGATTGGCATCCTAACTTGTATTCACAGAACTCATCATGTGATTTTTAAAATGGAATTTTCATTAAAGAGTTCAGTCTGTAAAAATTTACAATTCTTGTCAGGGGCCATCACATTATCACGGTGTATAAACATATTTGCTTTTGTATAACAAGGCAGCTTCCAACAGCAACATAATTATCAAGGAATTAGGGAACGGAGATTGAAAATTGCACTGAAGATTTCAACACAAGTTGTCATGGTTACTTCTGGAAAAAGAGGGGAACAGCAAGTAGCAACTGGACTCAGGAAAGCCTCTGAAAAGCAGCCATGGACCCTTCTAATCTAACAGATCAGGCACAGCCAGGCTGAGTATGTCAACAGGGTAGTGTGAGTGGAAGTCTAGAGCAGAAAGTGAGAAACCAAAAGAAAGTAAGAGGCTGATGAAAAGGAAAAACAAGGAAAACAGAGAAATCTGTGAAGTCAAACTGCCTGAAAACCTCTGGGGGATGTAACAAAGCTTTTATTCACGACCTCTTTCACTGAATGTGTTAACAGGCTGAACAACAGCTTGGGCTGCCCTTTCAGTGGTATTTAATTCTCATCTCCTGCGACTAATTAGCTTTGCTCATTTGAAGTAAACAGGATCAAGGGGCAATGTGGATAACAGTGATGGAATGTTCTATAAAGCATGAGGGAACAGCAGCCTCAGACACAGCAGAGCATTATCAATATGGGGTTACTACAGGTCATCTCATCCATTTTACTCTGCAAAATGGTAGGTGTCTCCCAGGTCCTAACCCAGCTTGTTTAAGGCTTTGAGACCTTTATCTTTCTTTCATGTTTCAAAGAAAGGCAATGGTATAATATCCTTGGCATGATAAACCACCCCAGAACTTAGCAGCAAGGTGCTGGTGCTGGGCAAAGGTGCTTTACAGCATCCACGTGTTCAGCTGATCCCAGAACTGGGCAGGAGCTGCACAGCACATCAGCCACTCCACGCCCTGCTCAGCATTTTTACAGACCCGAAAATCAATCTTACACATCTGGAAGTACGTCAAAGTACCCCCTGATGACAGTCACAGCTTTACACTGATGTTGGAGACCCTCTGTACAGTAAAAATTACCAGAGAAAATTCTGGACCACCTAGTCCTTTTATGGGAGAGATAAAATAGAAAACAGCTAAGTTGGCTCAATAAATGTAATCTATATATGTTACTTTCCTCTGACATTCCTGACCCTCTTTTGGAATATTTATCTTCTTTCATACATTCCCCTGCACACATTTTAATGCAGTTTACTAACTGAAACAGTTCAGTGCTCTCACCTCACCCAATTTACTAACACAATCATTTTTTTAATCTCAAAGGATGTACTAATCTTTATATTTTCCAAGTAGAACACAAATACTGGAGAACAAAGGGCAAAATTTTCCATTATGTTTAGAGTGAAAAGTTCCAGGACTCATTTGAAGAAATGTTGTGAACCATATAATTGTGGGAGGAATTACAGTAAACACCTATATTGGGCTCTTCAAAGTCAAAAGAACTAAGAGATTGTCTAAGCAGAGCTTGACTAAGATAAGACATCACTTAATTATTATATGAAGCAGACCCCATCCTGTAGAAAATTACCCTTCAGAGACTTGTTCCTGTTGTTATTATTTTCACTGCTAAAATAAAATTCTTAATTGTGACTAGTTTTGGCTTCAAGATTTGCCATACATCAATATACATGGATGACTGTGGCTGTACTGTGTAATTCTATTGTGTGCTGAAAATGTTGTTTTATAAAGCATCTTAGAGACTATGTTTATGTTAAACTCACAAACTTCCAATTAATAAAATGAATAAATTGATCTTTGAAGTCTCTTATTAACCAGCGTTTTTCCAAACCTTTACTAATTTTCCCAAGATTTTTTTTAACTATGTGCAATTTATCTTTGACTGAGGACATTGTAGCCGAATACAATATTCTGAAAGCACTTACCCTGAAAGACAGACTAGACAGAATATGTGTAACTTCACATCTTGTATTTGATAACCTCATGTTTATAATTCAAAAAAACTCACTATCCCTTTCAGGCACAGTGTTCCAGAGGGAATTTACTTCAGTGATTGTCTACTACAATCTTCATGTTTGTTCAAATCTCACCTTGTGCCTTCTGCTTCCTGAATGTTAAATGCATGGAATAATTTACATGAGAAATATAAGGAACAGAAAAGATCTTGACACTGTGTAAGTACTGTTCAGCAGTAACTAAAACATCCCTGTGTTATCAACAGTTTTCAGCACAAATCCCAGCCTCCTACCAGTTACTGTAAGGAACTTCCTCTTGTCCCCGACAAAGTCAGTAGAGTCTAAGCCAAAAATTGTCTTCAAATAATTTATAAGTGTTTATCAATATTATAATGCATATGATTGTACAAAGCTCTATGAGGAGGGAAGTGGTGATGGTGAGAAAGATCCTTTGGCTGCACTTGATCTCCTGTAAGTTTTTAAGCTGGGAGAGCAACGTTTTACATAGGCAGATCATGATAGGAAAAGGGCCAATGGCTTTAAACTTTTAAAAGAGGAAAGATTTAGATTAGATGTCAGGAAGGAACTCTTTACTCAGAGGGTGGTGGGGTACTGGAACAAGTTGCCCAGAAAAAGTCTGGGTGCCCCATTCCTGGAAGTGTTCAGTGCCAGCTTGGATGGGGCCTTGAGCAGCCTGGTCTGGTGATTGACATCCCTGCCCATGACATGGGTGTTGGAATGAGATGTCTTTCAGGTCCCTTCAACCCAAGATATTCTGTGATTCTGTGATTATTATTCTAAGACTACTGCAAATTCTTCTTTTATTCCTAAATTATAAGACCTTACTCATTTTTTGCACTATTGCAATAAATAATGGTAATTTAACCTCCTAAACTTGCCTTACATTCATATATTAGACCGCAGACGGAATTTTGAATTTTAGCAAATGGTCAATATGTTTCAGGGCTCCTCTTTTGAGTGAGCATTTGTGTCTCATACTCTGTGGATTACTGCACCTGCCAGCACACAAAAGACTATAGGCTCAGCCCCTAGCTGGGCTAGCAGGACCAGAGGAGCCACTTGTTTTTCAGAAATGTGAGGCAAAATAAAAGTAGATTGTACTCTCTGGGGCTATTTGTCTGCAAGTGACCTAGAAATTTTGACCTGCATATGTCAAAATATAGTACTTTGTATAAAAATATAGTACTTAACTAGTAAAACACAAACTGTGTATAGTTGCAATTTATGTTATCGATTATCAACTTTCAAATCTTGGTCTCACCTTAGCTAACAATATTCACCTTTACACTGGGCAGAGAAATCATACTTAATAGAAAGTTCCTTCATTAATATTCTATTACTCAACCACATAAGAATATAATTATTAAATGTACAGCCATTATTTATATAGGATGAGGGCTGCAAAGTATTTCCTGCCAATATCCACAAAAAAAGATTTGTCTCTCAGCTCTGCAGTCCCTAGAAGGCCTTGCAGAAATTTTCTTAAAGATGGTTGGCATTTTTCTGCTGCTTTCTACATAAACTGCCTTCCAATTTTTAAGGCCGAACTTACCTAACTTTCTGTGTAATATTTTAAACAATTTCTTTCTAGTTCTGTCAGTTGGTGTATAAGCCATCTCTATTAGTTTGGTCACTCATAATATAAATCATATTAGGAGAAAATTAGGCTATCAGCAAAACCCCTAAGAAAATATAGGAAAACTTCTACATTTTTCAGAACATTGTGAGAAATATGAATTTCAGCAGGTTCTCAAGCTCTGCTGGAGTGTCAGGGACTAATGAAAGTTATTGAACACCACTCACTAAACAGAGTTAAGTAGACAGTCTGATTAATTGAAGTGTCAGTTCAGCCAATGGTTTCAATTTCCTTTTCTCATAAAATAAAAGCTCCAACAAAAAAATTATGGAAAAAACCTATTAGGTTATTTAGGTAATTTCCTGTCCTTGCAGAATAGTCCCTCCAATGACATTTTTATTCCAATTTGTTCAATGCAGTTTAAAGGCTTGAAAAGGTGTAAACCACAGCTGATGGCCACAGAAGAATTTACAGTCTGCTAAACCCTCATGTAAATCCTGACACGCAAGTAATGACTTTTATTTTCATAATGTTAGTATATATTGTCTACTTAAATAATGTCTTTGCACCTTTCTATAGAGTGAATATTCCCATACAGCAAATACCTAAAGGCTACGCTAGAAACTTCCTGCTCATTGTCCTTCAGTGTCTGAAAAGATCTGCAATGTTTTGAGTCCTGTGTAACACCCCAAGAATAATCCAGATGCAATCACCTTTTGTAATATCTGTACAGTGTGACGTGGGCTGCAGTGCTGGGAAAGAGAGAAAGTCTCTTTTCTTGCCAGAGGCCAGTGTTCCTTCTTTTCTCTGTCTCTGTAGTCTGGTGCAATCCAGCTGTGTGAATGTAAAATCAAATACAGTATTCAACACAATCAGAAATACGTCCAATAGAAGTATCAGAGGTTTAGCCTCTGGAAAGTTTGGTTTTTCCTTACTTTTCATGTGGCATTTTTTTCAGGTGTTTGTAGTCCCATTGAATGTCCTGCCTTTCCGTGTGGAAGCATGCACTTTTACTGTAAAAGCAATCTGGTTACCAAAATTTGAACAGCATTTTTTAACAGATTTATGAATATTGTTGTTACAGTTCTCTGGGATTGAAAACTATTACTGATTTCCATATTTCCTCCAAAAAGTAGCAGAAGATTCCACTTTCTCAATGAAACAATTCAGAAAATAAGCACAGTTCTGGACACCATCAAAAGTGTAGTGGCTCTGTATCAGGAGTATGCAGAGAGACAGAATTGAAAAAATCTCACAGAGCCAGGCTCTATTAGATGCATGGAAAAAAATGCATTTAAATGAAAATAGTAGCCTATACTCATCTATCTCCACTATTTCACTAACAGGGTGAGAATTAAGATATATATCCAGGCCTTTACAACTTATTTTTCTACATTTCTGCACTCACTTTCTGCTCCCTCTGTACTGTACATGTAGTATATGTAAACACCCATAGTTTTGAATGCACAGTCTAGGTAAGGCACTTCTATTTATCATGAGTTTTTGTCTTTATGTTAACTCTGCAGCCAAGGAAATGGAAAGAAAACGCTGCTTTTTCATGCAAAGTTAAAACTTTCCACTTGCCTTCCTCCAAGAAGGCAGCAGATGACCTTGGCTGAAGAAACCACCTGGATGGACATCAGTGGGTCTTCTACCTTTGATGTTAAAGAGCTAGAGATATAGCAGTAAATTCTGAGTGCCTGAAGTCACCTTCGTATTAAATGAACCAGGCATAAAAAATGTGAGTCCTTTGTAGCTGTTTAGGTTCTTTGCAGTCTAATTACAGGATCTAATCCAGTTTGAATACAGTGTTTTGACTGAACAGTGAACAATTGTGGATTAACCCACGTGGATGGTATTCGTAGCAGCGAAGCTAAGAGAAGTTTAAAACCAAACCTGATTTTAAAGCAACCTCTGTTCCCTCAAGACATAAATTCTGTCCTGAATGTGTTTGGTTTGTAGGTTGTTTTAAGAACTTTTCCGTGTGTGTCAGGCAGAATACCTGCCAAATAATTTAGAAGAATACAATCGCTATATGCAAGCAAAGTGTACTAAGCCTGAAAGTGGATGATGCAACACCACAATACTCTAAGGCAAGGGCCTGGAAAACGGGAAAGACAAGCAAAACCTCATTTCTGTTACTCTGCTAAGGTGCTGGAGCCCTGCGCTGCGAGGAGCCCTGTGAGCTCTCAGGCACCGTGACAGAGTGTGCAGCGTGAGGCGCTCCGGCTCAGCGCTGCCCGGGCCGGCGCCCGGAGCCCNGGGCGGCGCTGCTGCTGGGGCGGCCGGGGGGCCCCGCCGCCGTCCCCTCGTCCTGCCTGGGCTCGCTGCGGGGCCCGCGGTGCTGCTGCCGCCGCCGCCTGGGCAGCCTGCGGGGCGGCGCCGAGGGGCTGCTCCTCCCGCGGGGGTCGCGGGCGCTCGGCACCCACCCCAAGAAGGAGCCGATGGAGGCGCTGAACACAGCGCAGGGGGCCCGCGACTTCATCTACAGCCTGCACTCCACCGAGCGGAGCTGCCTGCTGCGGGAGCTCCACCGCTTCGAGTCCATCGCCATCGCCCAAGGTGAGCCGCCACCCACCCTGAGTCCGGCTGGGTGGGGGGGCCGGGCCGGAGCGGGGCTGAGCCTCCGAAGTTTGGGGGTCTTCCCGCCCTCGCCCAAGCGACTCCTTCGGGCGCGTAGGAAACTCCAGCAGGAGGAGGGAGATATCGAGAGGTGCTCACCTCTGTGTGTTCGAGTAGTTGAGTGTAAACGAGGCACACGACCTGAAATTGAGTTTCCAGAAGCATCAGCAGCATCTTTTGAACTTTAATCGGCCCAGTGTGCCAAATCCTCAGTGGGTCTGTCGTCTCACCGGGTGTTTCAGAGGGCCACGGGTGGCCATTTTTCGGAACGGGAGTAGGAAAGTGTGTCTCATAAAACCCTCCTGACACCAGGGCAGCAGTAGATTTCAGAGCTTTTAAGAGACACCGGGCTGCTGCTGCTGCTCTGGGAGCTCATTCATGAGTTACACTTTCCTGCACGGAGAGCTGCCGGCGCTGCTTCTTGGAAGTGTCGGTTCTCATTCGGGAAGGTGTGTATGTGCTGGGGAGGTTTACGGATGTATCTCTTAATACAGGACTGTGCAACGCCAATTAAAGTAATTTACAGTGATTTTTCTCGTCTGATTCAACTGTTCTTGCCAACTTGACACTGTTCCTTAAACAAATCAAAATCTGACAAAACCAAATCCTCTTAATTACAACCTCCTTACTTCTGCTTCTGATCCTCAGATGTAATTTACAATCCCTATTGCAGCGAAGATGATAGCGGGTACTTAAGAGATCACTGTGCATTTGATCTAGGCCTCTTTGTGACTTTGATAGTAGCGTGCCCTTGGAAAGGGCATTTCTGTGCCTTGTGGCTCCTCTGTAGATATGTGGAAGAAATTTTGGGTGGACAGAGAAGAGGTCTGGGGGTCCAGCTGTAAAAGTGTTGCTTTTGTGAAGAGACAGAACCCTTTCAGGTAGCTCGTTGGTTTTGTTTGTAACACACTTGCATATAAACACTAGTGTTTCTAGTCAGAGTAAGAGTAGTTCACTTAAACGCCTCATTTTGGGAGCGGCAGCGCTTTTGTTTTGCGGACAGTGAATCAATTTTGTTTTACAACACTGAGGGTAGAATGCTTTGAACTGTAAGTTGACACTAACTTTTGGATACTAACAACTAATACTCTTCAAAAATAAATCCTTCTCAGCTTCTGAAGGGTTCTTGCCGTGAGGTTTTTGTGTGAGTTTGTGTCTCATCCATTATTGTTCAGGTTAAAGAGAATGGAGCTGTGTACCTGGAGGATCGTGCGATGGATATCAAAATGAGACTTTAAAATTTCAGTATAGCGCTTATACAGATATAAATCAACAGATGGTCATATTTAATATCTTGTTGCTCAGATGCTGTTAGTTATAATACGAAAGTCTGTTGTGTAAAGTGCTGTGACTTTCTGATGATTCAGGATTTAGAAGCGAAGTAAAAAAAACATTAGTTTGAATTTAGACATTTTACTGCATGGGAGATTATTAGCGGGTTTTAAGTTTATTCCACTAGTGGAAATTGCAGTTCACTTGTGCCTGAAACTGTAGTCATTAATCTTGCTGGAGAGATTGTTTCAGCAAAATCTCAGTTATGGGCTTAGTAGTCTCATAGGTTAAGGGCTGCATAGGTGTTGCAGTGACATCAGACCTCATCCTTGGAGTCAGATTCTTGATCTGCCCATCTATCTTGATAAGACTTTTTTGTAGATAACCTTTTCCTTTAGCCAGTTCTATTCATGGGATGTTTTTACCAGACTGCAGCATGTTAACAGCTGTTAGATTTTACCTATAAGAAATTCTGTTTCTTCTTGTGTTACAAAAAAAGAAAAATCATAACTGAAAGTGGCTTCTAGTAAGTCTATTAAATAGAAATTGGTGAAAAAACCTATCTTAAACATATTGTCCATAGCTGTTTTCTGTGGAGGATTGTTATTCAAAGAATTCAGATTTTGCGTGAAGAAGGGCAGAGAAATGTAGGATCTGTATCATCACTCAATGCTGTGAAGTGCCAGAAGAAGACAAGGTGGATAGAAGGGATACACTTGAAAGAAAATTAGAGACTCTTCTGAGCTAGATGTTTGTATTCTGTATTTAAAATGCTTTTTTATGTTTAGAAAATATTTTGTATGATTGCTCTTTCCTGCTGTTGAAATGGTGACTGTGTAGCAATGACCTGAATAGGTACACAGATTGTGAGTAGCAGATGAGGGGAGAGCTGTTTGTGCCTTGCTTTCTGGGTACTTTCTCGGATTGACTAGTGTCACTTTTGATCTTTAGAAATCATGAGTTCAGCCAAGACAAAACTGTTTTAGACATGTTGGGTTTCTTATCAATCTTCTCATTTGCTGCCAGCATGCTATAGCTCCCAGCAGCTGATTCTTTAGCTGAGCTCACTGGTTGTACTTCTGTGTTGATTTCCAATGAAGGTGATCCAAATGCAGCCTTCAAATTCTCTTCTTTACTGCTTGTATAAATTCCCGTGTTCTGTTTGAGTCTGAAAAATCAGTCTCTCCTTGATCATGAAATGCCTATGCAGTTTTGCTACTGTGCTTAAGCTTGTTTTGTGCCTGTGATCTTTTCATAATTTTTTATGGAAAGGGAGGTGTTAGTCCGTACCCTTCTTAACACAGTCCTTACTGGGCTAAGTTTTGACCTTCTTCCTTCACTACCTCTTCTGTGCCCTAACAGACCCCATATCAGCTAGGGGAGGCTGTCAGCAATATGGGGAGACCTGGGCACATCAAGAACCAAATGGGGCAAGTTCCTCAGCCCATTCCCAGGCCTACCACCAGAAGGATGCAGTTCCACCAGCTAATTGCCCTAGCACGCAGTATGACAGGACCCACTATCTGTGGCCTCCGCTAATGGCAGAGGCTGCGGGGAAACCCATCCTTTGCTGCGGCTGCTACACTGAAGGACGGTCCTCAGGTAGGTGAGCTGTAGCTGTTACCTGTAAGTTAGGTGAGTCTCTGAAGCATTTGTGAAACTTAAAACATCTGTTTGTGCTGTAGTCACAAAAACTGTAGGTGGGGAGAGGTTTGTGAATATGTTCCTGCCTGCCATTACCTTCTCACCTGTATTACCTGGAGGTTTATGGAGCTTCCAGATACTGGGTACTAGAGGTCAGTTAAGCTGTCTAGCTTATGAATAAACACTGAAATTCTGCTGTTTGTTTTAGTGCTTCAGTAGACACAGCTCTATCTGTGAGCATGTGATGGCTGAGAGCTGAAAGCCTGAGTTTAAATTCATAGATGTGTTTTGCATAGTAGAAGCTGGAGGAAGACTGTGAAACTGAATCTTGATAGAATAGTTGCCAGAAAATACTTTGAAAACTGTCCTGATTTAGACTAGTCTGTATCTTACTATTTTAAAATTTAGTCAAAACATCACTGAGCTGTTCTTTCTGAAGACAGCTGCAAATCCTTTCTCATCTGGATTTAGTTTTTCTTCTGCATTGAAGTCTTAAGTCTTTTCTTTTTTACCCTTTTGAACCTTGGAAAGATGAATAAGGTGTCCCATTTTCCCAGAAGAGCTTTGAAACAAAGTTTTCAAATTTTAGCTTGTTTTTCTTGGAAGCATGTCAGCCACGCCTAGCCATACTAGATGGAGATGATACATGTGAAATTGGATACAAGTCATTTGTATATTTCTATTTTCATAGTTTTAGGAACACTGAAGAAGCAAGTAGGCCAGTTGATTTCAAATGTAATAATCCTGCTTTCTGTTTCTAGAAGTGATGCCCTGTAATCAAGGCTTAGTTTTGTTGGCTTCAGATAGTCAGATTGTTGTTTCTTTCTTGCATGATGGAGATGAAAGTGTAAAATCTTTCAGAAAATATGGAGAATGATTTAATGCTTCTGACCTTCTATAACAATATTCCATTGACAAAAGTGGCGTTAGGAAGAAGATGGAACTTCTTTCTTAAGGAGCTTATATTCAGGGTTTCTACCTTTAGTTTCCAGTGTATGATATGAAATGATTCATAAAAGATGCACTTGTGAGCAGTACAGCAGGCCTGGTAATAAGGAGGGAAAATACTAGAGGGTTTGACTTTTAAAAGTAAGAAATACTAAACTTGGCATTTTTGGTGTATCTTTATTGCTTCCTAGGGTACTGTTGGTCTCTTATATTGTTGCTTTGCAATATACTTGAGCCCTGATCTAACTACTTTTCATTAATATTACTAACACAGTGATTATCTAGGGCCTCTAAGAAATCTCAGGTCTTGTCAGTGAGAGACTCCTTTATTTTCCCATCTTTTGTTGCCAAGATGGGAAAAAAATTCCTGTTTTCCTGTTTTTTTTGTACATACACATAAAATACATATGTATGTGTATATAATACATAAAAGAGATGCTTTTAGTATATAATGTATATACATTGAACACAATTCCTTGAAAGGACCCAGTTGCATTTTATGTTTTTAGTGGAAGATTTTATGATATGTTCACTAATAAAGGTCTTTTGAAGTGGAATTTCTTCTTCCTCTGCCTGTTGAGGTTGTGTATTACCTGGAAAACATGCAAAAACACCGTAGCAATGAGTCTTGACAGATGGTTTTGTAATTTAATTTGCAGGTTTTGGAGAATGCAGTTTCTAGCTAGATTCTCTTTGAAGACACTGGGATGTCATACCATACATAATAATCTGAGATACATAAATAGACGGTGCATTCTGATAGAAAACTATTTATAAGTTCAAGTTACTGCATTCTTGTTCTTGTTAAAAAAATGTAGCATGCAGGTAAAGGGCTCCACCTCTTTGCATTCGGTTGTGCTGACAGCTGGTGCAGAATATGTGAGGGAATTCGTAGGGTTTTAGCTATTGTTGGGTGAAATCTTATTTGGTGTCAGAAGAAACCTCACTGGCTTATGTTGTGGTGTTAAATTTATGAGCTCCCCAGTTTACTGGAATAGTTTCAGGAGTGTTTGAGCCTATGTGCCTCTACTTCCACAGCTTCACAAAGAAAAGTAATTCAAAAGATGCAATGTCATCAAAGACAGGTGGATTTCACAGAGGTTTTTAGACACTCTAAACAAGTCTCCTGTGAAAAAGATTCCCTCTGTTGCATGAGTCAGATGCTTCTTGCTGATATGAACAAACTGTTTCATCTGCCATGGTGGTTTAGAACCACTTGGATTTTAGTGCCTCTTTTTTTTAGAACTGAATCTGTGCTAATACTACAAAGCATAATTCCATCCTTCTGGAAGTACTTGTCTTGTTTTGAAGAGTGGTTTCACAGTGTGAGTATGAGGTTTGTGGTGAGGACTGCCCTCAGCCCGCTGCTGTGCTTTGACAGGTACCATGGCTCCTGGTGGGGACAGTTCTCTCTTCCTCTCTCCTTCACAGACCCAGCATATGCAGGTGGATGCCATGCTGTGTATGGAGCAATGTCATCTACTTCTGTCTCCCCTGCTGTGACCTAGGTCAATAAATTTTTTTTTAACTCTAGTGTTTGATTGCTATTCTAGGAAAAGGTCTTCTGGCAGACTGCTGGCGAGTGTCTCATTCACAAGTTTGAAGTGCCCTGTCAAGCTGGTAAAATGACAAACTCTTGCCAGCCTGCCTGTACGAGTTTCTTTATGCTCTTAGACCATTGCAGCCTACACCAGGATTTACTAGTCTCACTGCTGAGTCAAAAATACTAGGTGGTGAAAGAAATACTGTGTTTCAGATGGAAGGATGTACTACATTTTTCTTTGCAAACTTTTTTTTTAAATACACCCCCACCTTCTGCCCTGAGTCTTGGAGCCCTCTCATGAAGGCAGAGTGCAGAAGGAAAAGTGCTGCTGAGGCTCTACTGATCATTTTCATTAATGTCTGAACCTCATGAATCACAGAATCATAGAATATCCTGAGTTTAAAGGGACCCACAAGATTCATCAAGTCCAGGTCCTGGCCTGGCATAGGACACCCCCAAGAATCACACCATGTGCCTGAGAGCATTGTCCAAATGCTTCCTGAGCTGAGGATTGGTGCTGTGACCGCTTCCCTAGAGAGCCTCTTACAGGACCCAACCACCTTCTGTCTGTGGAACCTTTTGCTAATATCCAACTTCAACCTCCCCTGACACAACTTCAGGCCTTTCCCTGTAGTCTGCCACAGACAAGAGATCAGTGTCTGCCCCTCTGCTTCTCTGGGCTGTATAAGTTTGGGCTGTTCACCCTGGAAAAAAGAAGGTCCTGGGGATACCTTGTAAGCACATTCCAGCACATAAGTGGGGTTTACAAGTGTCCTGGAGAGGACTTTCCACAAAGACATATAGTGATAGGACAAGAGGGAATAGCTTTAAAGTGAAGGAGAGTAGGTTTAAATTAGCTATTAGGAAGAAATTCTTTACTATAGGAGTGGTGAGACAGTGGTGTAAGATGTCCAGAGGAACTGTGAGTGCCCCTTTCCTACAAGTCCAGGTTGGATTGGGCTTGAAGCAACAAGGGTCTAGTGGAAGGTGTCATGTGGGGCTGGCACTAGATTATCATTAAATCCTTTCAAACCCAGACTATTAGGTAATTTAGGGGCTGAGGTTTAATGTCATAAACAAGAAAACTGGTGCATGGTCACTCATGGTAAAACTATTCTGAAACTGCTTTCTGAAAATGTCAGCTGTAACTGTCTACCTTTGAACCACCTGCAGCAAGGTAATGTGTTCTGAAGTTCATGCTTTTGCTGTTGTGGTTTGGTTTGCTTCCATATTCTGAAATTTTACTTGCTCATGTAACTTAAAGCAGGTTCTAGTCTGCTCAAAGGCAGAAACTTTGTCTTATTTTCTTGCAGAGAAAACCCTGCGAACAATGAAGTGGAATTGGTGTAAAACCCACAGAAATCCAGTCTTAATATTTATAAAGGATCTTTTCTTGCTGGCGGATACGCCAGTATTGATTGGAAGTTTTTAAATGACTGATTGCTGTTTTGCTTTTGAAAACCTATTGTAGCATCCAGGTATCCTAAACCACTGGTACCACTTGAGAAACCAGCAGAGGAGGTAGAGTCACCAGAAACGACCAGTGAATTTGGTACAGTAGAAAAAACCCAAATGGAAAAGTGTGTTTGCTGATGTGCATTGCCTAAGGCCAGCAGGCTGCTGGTTTGACAGACTTCCTGCATGCTTGTTTTGATGCATTTGGCATGTATTGCTACAAGAAATAAAAGTACACAGTTTTTGTTTGTATTCATATAAAGCCTTCAGTCTCAAGATTTTCAGCAATCCACATCTTGAGGTACTTATGCTTAGTTTGTCCAAAGTGTTTCAAGCATAGGTCTTTTGGAAACTGCTGCACTGTACTATAGTTTCTACTTATTACTTGACCAGAGGTTTCAGTTGATGAAACAACTTCATTTTTTTGAAGAAGCTCAGTGTCAGCTACCTTATGCTTTTTTCTTGGAAAGTGATGTGCATTAAATTACATGATCCAAATATAATGCAGAAATAATACTATTATTAAAAAATATTATTTAGTTAGCTGCCTTTGCCCTTTCCTGCCAAAGGTAAAATAAGATTGCTTCAATTAAAATAAAAGATTGCTCCAATTAAAATTTGTTTTGTCTTTTGCATGTGTTTAAGCATGTGGTGAATACAACATAGGTGTCATGCACAAGTATCTTTTAAATCACGAATCAGAAAAAAATATCTGGATTTTAAGCCATTGTTCTTCCGTTGTGTCTTTTGTAAAATAGTACATTCTAGAACTAAAAGGGAAATCTATCTCCCAATAACTCTCTTGTCCAGTACAAAAGCTGCTTTTGATTCAGAGCTTCCTACAGAAGATCACTTGAAATGCAGCTTTTACTTAAGAGTGCAACTTAAACCCTTGAGGGTGATAGATTCAAAGCATTTAGATCTCCCTGCAACAGCATGAACGAAATAGATCGTGTTTATTCTGTGAACACAGAGGTTCGAGTGTGTAACCTCAATTAAAAGAAAAGGAAGTCTTCCAGTTTCTCCAAGAAAAAAATTATTTAAGGCTGACTCATTCAACTGAAAACTGTTAGCTTTAGTCAGCCTTATTTATTATTTAATCAATCCAAATATGAAACTACAGAGGGATCTGTTCTCCAGAAAAAAAATCCTTTTAAAAAACAAGTAAATGGAAAAATAAGGTAAGTATATCATGCAAACAGAGTACTTAAAGAAGGTGTTTTGGGTCCTTGTGCTGTTGTTTAAATTTTTTTACAAAAACTGCTCATTTTCGGGAAACCTGGACATGACTATGTGAGCTGCCTTGTGCCCCTTTTCTACTTTATCCTTAAATTAGCACAGTGATATTTCAGATATTCTGAACGCATGCCTTTTTGTTTCTGTTTTGTTGCTGTGTGTGAGAACTTCGTTTAACAGTGAATGAACATGGAATTTTTGGCACATGACTAACTCATGCCTGAAACAGATGCTCTCTCTGAAACGTGGGGAGCATTTTATGGCAAAGCCCCCAAAATACTTTTTTCAACCCAGCAGAGTGCATATTTCATTCAAAACTATGGAATATAAAACCAAAGTTGTTTATTTCCAGTCTTAATTTACTTAGAATTCTTAGATATTTATATGCTAATTCTTAATAAAATATCCTCCCTAGCAGCTACAATACACAGTGATGCTTGCTATTGCCATACTTTCCTGCATCAGTTGCCAGTTTCCTTTAGTATGTGATGGGCTCATCATCTTCATTCATTTTTGGGTATCTTTTGAGTTTTTATTAAATTTTATTTAGACTGAGATACTTTTGGCAGATACTAACAGGTCATTATTTTTAAAAATCACATTATTTTCTCTTGATAATAAAAAGGGGAAATAGGAACATATTTAAGATTCTGTATTTTGAGATGGATCATATTCTGTATCAACTCTCCTATTGGCTTAAAGCAGTCATAAGAAGCATGTGGTTTATTTTATTATTTCCTACTGCTTGTCTGTAGGGATAAAACCTTTCCTCAACGCTCTTGAATACTTCATGGCTTTTAGGCATTTCCAGAATTAAAACGTGTCTTACTGTTTGGCGGTGATCCTGGTGAAAGGCTCCTGCATGACCTGGGGGAAGGATGCAGCTTTGAAAAATTTTTTTAATTTCAGGAAAAATGGAAAAATTTGAGACAAAAAGGTTTCTATATGAGACCAACTTCAACTGAGAGGAGCCAGATACAGTGTCCACAGTGGCCTGGCCTTAGGTTCCCAAAGCTCACTTCTTGGAGATAGTCTGGGACCTGTTGTCTGGGCATGAGCACTTTCAAAACATTCTGGAAGCCTTGAGGGAGGGTTAGGAGACAGTCCCTGGTATGTGATTCTTGCCCATGCCGTGGACAGAGAGGTCTGTGCTTTGGGTTATGTTGCCACAAAACTCAGGTCCAAATGCTTACTGGGAACCAACAAGTAATTGTTGCACTTTTAACCTGCTACATTTTTCTTTTAGGCATTATCAGTTTCTGCTTATTATACTGTTATAGTAACTTTTAAAATTATTTGCACTTGATAGCGTTTGACTTTGTGCAGTGATCTATCCCTTAATACTGGCCAGTTTGCTGTAACTTACCTTACACTAAGGGTGTGAATCATAAATCTCCATGAGGGTATTATCCCATCTTTCACAGCAATCTGAATTGGTAGAAACTATGTTTTATTTGCTTTATTTAATTTTGTGGAAGACTGGAGAAAAATGTGCATGGAACAAACCAATATCTTCAGCCAGCTGTCCTTTCAAATACTCAGCTTGTATTTTCAGATTACAGATAACCTTTTGAGCCACTTGTTTCTTTGCTTCAGTTCTGGCAGCAGACTGATTTTCACAAAGTGCAAGTAAAGATGTGATGTTACAAATGTAAAATTAACTGTTTCACTCAAGATTGAGATTTAAGAATTTTCAGCTAGATTTACAGCCATTTTCTCAAATAAAGATTTTTGTCATAAAAAAGAGATTGAAATCCACCACTCCTTCCCCAGTTTCATATCTATTTATATTATTTGATGGATAAAGTAAATCAAGTAAATAGGTAGCTGCAAAAGTGACAGTACTTTTATAAATAATCAGCCTGGTGACCTTTTCCTCTTGCAAATATCTATCAGACTTCTGATTCATGTCCCTTTCCCTGAACAGAAGAAATGAACCAATGTGCAGTTGAGTTCTGATAAATAACAAATGGCCAAGGCTGAAGAAGACTGTTTTCATTGGGAATTATATGTGACCTTTTATAAGTTTTATAAGTTTTTGTTTATTTGATCTGGTTTACCAAAACAAAAAAAAGTCTTTGGATTTGTGAAGTTTTCACTGTCAAGGTTGGGTGCTGGGAACCTATTGTGTCTACCTCATTTCCATGCTTGCATCAGTTTTTGCAGTTGCACATTACTGTGGCTGAGTTTTACTGTGCTTTATGTCTCATCCTGTGTTAAAAGATCCGTTTAAAAAAAAAAAAAAAAAAAACTCACTTCAATTATTTTTTCCCAGGCATAGAGGAAAAGCATTTTCCTGTGTTTCTCACAGTGGGTAAGAGCAGGCCTGGATGAGCTGTGGATGAGGTGATGTGTGGTGGATTCGACTTGGCCATATGGGTGTGGATTTACTGCTGGCTTCACCCGTGTTGTTGTAAGGAGTGTTCTGTTCTTTCCCTGTTCCAAAAACCTCTGAGTATGCAAGTCTCAATTCTGCTTCCCATGCTAGCACTGCTGTTCTTCTCTGGGCCTGGCTGTGTACCTGACTAAGTGCCAGAATAAAGGAGAAGTCCCAAATACATGATTCGGAGGGAATTTAGGAACAGGAGGAAAAGTATCAAATCACCCCTTGCAGTACCAAGGTGACTTTAGATTACTTCAGGGTGCAGTTTCGTATTTGACTTAAGGTTCTGCCTTTCTTTGTTCTCATGGGAAGTGCCAGGAGGGTTTTTATGCCTCAGGCAGGAGTCTGTTCTGGGATCTCTGTGTTGCTAACAGCACATGGTGACTTGCACGCACTAGTGAGCAATACTGGTTTGATCTCCCAGGTTATCTTTGCAGTTTTGGCAATTACTTGCAATTATATTTTTTACCTCAACATTTGTCTTGTGACTAGGAAGGGAGCTGTCTCTCCTCTCCCTTCCTCTGGCTCTCTTCAGGATTATTCATCGTGGTCTGAGTGGCTGTCCTCCACATCATACAGTACTTTGCTTCAGCACTGCAAAAAGCAACCTCAGCCTGAATACATCCCCTTCCTTGCTGCTGGAAAAGGGGCTGTGTAAAAATTGCACAGATTTTGGAGAAGCAGAGGGAGGAGAGAATAAGGGAGGGAAGGATGCTGGAGGCACACTGTGATCAGTCTCCATTGCACAGCGTGAAAAGCTATAGGGGTGCATATTTCATTAAGATCTCCGGTAAATAGTGGCGTTGCAGTATGTCACTGATGTGGGCAGTGCTACAGCCCATTTACTTTCCACTGCCACGGGGAGAAGTGTTAAATACATAGATTCCATATTTCCTCTTCTGTAGAAAACAAAATAGGCTTACTCGTGCAGAAAACTCTGAGCTGAGGATTTGTGTTTGTACTTCACTAATTCTCAAGCTGATTAGCAGAACTGGAGGTGAAGGGTGTAATTTCAGCACCCACAGGATTCTGCTGCCTGCTTACAGTGAAGCTATGACAAAAGAACAGGTTAAAAAAGCCTGTCAGTGGAAAAGGGCAAATGTGTAAAGTCGAAAAACAAAAACTGTCCTAAGTAGCAGAACTGTGTGTTTCATAAACTGACATTGGGTATTTTCTGGGAAAGTTAAGAAGCATTGGGATTAAATAGATGTGCAGGTCTTCATAGAGCAGCTTTAGAGGGAGTGTGTGCACAGCTGGCACTTGCAGGGGTGTGATGGAAACTGAAGCTTGTGTTGGTTCTGCAGCTGGAAGCTTCAGGGATGCACTTGCATTGAATCCTCCTAAGAGAGGCCTCATGCTTGCCAGAGGCTGGAGAAACACTGACCAGGAGAGGGATGTTCCTTTTTTTGTTCTGCAGAATAAAGGCAATTGGTTGAAAGAATAAAAAGTGAGCTTAGAACTGTTTACTTTTAGAAAGAGTAGAGCCATAATCTTCTAAGAGTAGCCTTAGTCTTCTGCTTCTTCTTTCTGTATGACTTTATTTACAAAACCAGCAATCTTAATATTTTAGATAATTTTTGTGAACAGAGTGAGTTTTTTATTAGAACTTTCAATTCACATGCAGATTAAATTATTACATAATGCAGCTGCATAACAACCCAGTAGATATTCCATACTCTTATAACACAAAAGCTAAAAGAAAATATTTTATGTTCCATGTGAAGTGATTTTATCTGTTTTTATATTATAATCCTTTCTTCAGCTGTTTTCCAGAGAAAGTGGTCATTGCAGCTTGAATTTGACTGTGCAAGGAGTCAGATGGGGGAGTCAGGCTAGTTTCACTAATGAGGTTTTGCAAAGTTACGTGGGGAAGGAAAGGGTGTATCAAAGTGGTGAATCTACTGCACTACCTCTAGCAGCAGGTGAAGAGTTAGGAATAACTTATTTGCTACTGCATTCTGTTTTCATTAGGTATTTATACAGAGGCACAAATTACTTCAGTGTAATTTATGGCTGGAAGTTAAATTGTCAGTGGTTTGTTATGGTGTTCCTTTTGCTGACAGGAATGAATAGATTCTGAAGGACTTAAGGCAGCTCAGACTTTTGTCTTTAATGCCCCAATGCAATGAAAAATTAGGAGCAATGTCATTACATTTAGTATGAGTCTGTAACAAAATGTTTGACAATCATTTGGTTTATCTGTCCTCTCTGTCTCTCTTATTTTGGGTAGCTATATTAAGTCTGAGACAGATGAAAAGCAATAAACTCTACATGCAGTTAAAGTTATTTCAGACAGAAGCTTCTTTCTGCAGTCGTACTTGCTTCCAAGGTCATCTTCAGGCAGGGAATGGAACTTTCTGCTTACAAGAGGGCTGGTACTAAGTGGTAGGTGATTTAATAGCAGTTTGTCTTCAGCTCTCTGTAAAGACTGTAGCTGAGTTTTCTTAAAGGAAGAGAATAATCCCACCAAACACATTTAATGTGCCAGCCCCCTGCCTGGTCCTCCTGTGCTGCTGCTGCAGCTGCCTGAGAAGCAGGGGATTGCCCTGGGAATACTGGCACAGTGGGAAGGGTTGTTGCTGTCTGAGTGCAGGTACTGCTGGTGCCAGGGGCTGTGGGAAGCACAGCTGTTGCTGAGGCACAAGCCCCTCGTGGTGTTATACTCTTGAGTTTTGTGCCAGCGCAGAGGAGGAGGGAGTGCCCTGGTTCCCCTGCATTCTGCGCAGACTGTTGGCAGTGAGCTGTCTCCTCTAAGGAGTTCTGCTGCTGGCTGCAGGTACCAGACCTGGACTTGAAAGCCAATGCTGCTCCCTGTTCTTAAAACCATTTTTCCACTCACTTTCTTTCCTGAGGAAACAAGTGCAGGAGGGGAAAGGGCATAAGGGAGAGGAGGGGCAGGAATAAACAAGCTTGTCTTTTCCCAGCTTTTCAGATTTCTTGTTGAAACAGGGCCTGGGGGGAACATAAATGAATAAAAGGTATTGTACATATAACTCCCTAGATATTTCATGAGCTCTCATGTTAGACATCAGTGTTGCCTAACACAACTCAATTTAAAGGTAATGAAAGTTCTCTAATAGATCAGATCTCTGATTGTGCACAGAGTGCTGATAATTTTTGTTAACAGATCTTCTGTGGTGTCCCACAGAATTGCTTTGCTTGTCCTTTTACAGGAATATATCACACTCTGATAATGCATAGATACCATGGTCTTGTTTCCAGTTCATCTCTGTTGCTGTGCTGCTGCTCTGCTCAACTGCAAAACCATGAAATGATGGATAGATCCCTGCCTTGAAATGAGAGGGGCTCAAGCTGTGCTGACAGAGAAATGCCAAAACCTCACCTTACTGAAACAGTTAAATGAATATATTTGGATGACATTAATTCCACTCTGTTAGTCAGAAGGACTCATCCGGTCTTTTTCCAGCTCTAGTGGAGAGGTTGTTAATAATCCCAGGCAAAAATTCATTCATCCAAAGATGGAAGAGTTTGCTATGCCATTGGGAGGTGTCTCTCCTCTGGCTCCCTGGAACTCCTTGGAGTCCTCAAGCATTGAACTGGAGAGGGTGAGGAGGGGAGGCAGAGCCAGCCTCCTTTTGGGAGGGATGAGTATTTGGTTTTTTGCGGCAGAGATTTTAAACTCTGAAGGTGGTTCTTTTCAGTCAGGGAATTGCTATAATAAGTTTGTTTCTTGGCAGCTCTCAAGTACCTTCTTATCTTTTCTTTTTTCATTAAATAATATATATAACCATTTACTTCTGGAACACAGATCAGAATGCCTTGTTGTTCCTTTTTGCTCTCCTATCAGTGTTACTATGTTGCTGGCACTTTTATGCAAACACTTCAGCTGTTTTTCTTACATTTTCCATTTCTCTCTGAAGGAGACAGCTCAAGCTCTCTATTTCTATCCTTATGCTGCATCTCTATTACAAACTGCAAGTCCTTTCTGTGTTGTTATTTTAGCTGATTAATCCCCTTGAATCCCGAGAGGTTTCAAAAGTTAGACGTCTTAAGTCTAAATTTTCTTTTTCTTCCAGCTGTGATTTGAGACCTTTTTAAGCAAACCACTGCAAATACTATTTTGGCATGAATCTGCTTGAGTGGAAATGCTGACCTTCACACTTATAAGGCACTGATGGAGATTGGGATTAGGTCAAGGATAAAACCTACTTAATGATGAGGACAATGATTTGACCCTCTGGATACCTGTTTGCATCTTAACACTTTCTCCTACATTTCCAGTCGAGGTTTCCACCGGTCTCTGTGTTTTGTCAAAAATCTTTAAAAGGATATGAATGCTATGCCACATTTTTGGAAGGGATAATAGGATAAGTGTGTTTTATACTCACTACAGGGGATCACAGAAGTGAACTAAGCCTGAAGTCACTGCTGAGGTTTGTTCCGAAGGGAATTGATTGGCTAGGGAGCACACTTCATTCCTGCAAGGCTTGTTCAGCCCTTTGTCCAGTAGATGTAACAAAAGTTTCAAATAAAGGTGATAATCTCCTGCTACTTCAAGGTTTTTCAGGGAGGTCACTGTGTAATTCTCTACAAGGTTACCAGGAGTATTAAAAAAATACTATCCTATATGTATTTATGCAGAATTTTCTTTTGGACATAGTTACCTTCTCCAGAGTAGTAGAGAAATTTTCTATCACTTCCTCTGTCTATTTGTACCAGAGCTTCTCCCAGCTTTCCCTCTGCTGGGCATGTGACTGGAGGGGCTGACAGCCAGGTTTATATTTAGCACTGCACAAGTCAGCAGCCTTTCATGCCTTAATTGCTGTAGTAACAGGAAACCACTTGTGAGTTATAACAAATTATGCAGAATTTTTCTTTACTGTCAACTCATGGATTGTTGTTTCCCCATCTGGAATACTAAGGGAACCTAACTGAAAATCAATGGGACAAGGTTTTTCAATTTTGCTAGATTGCAGTTGTGGTGAAAACATAGAGGAAGAGCAGAGGAGGAAAAATGATGATGAGAAGTTGCCTAATGAGCTTATTCCATGAATGAACTCACATAGAGTCTGAAATTGCTTTTGAGGATCCACCTCTGAACATCTCATTTTTAGGCTCCAGTCCAGAATTTTGGTTGTAAAGATCCTTTCATGAACTCACATGCAAAGGAGTACCTCTTTTTAGCAGACACAACAATTGCTCTGATTTCGTGTTCTGTGTAAGTAATGTTTTTGCTGTTTCAGTGATGTGTGTCTGCATGATTGGCTGAAATGGTCTGTACACGCTTTTTGGAGGAAACAGATTGATGAATTCAGGACAAAGCCCTCTGTAACTTCTAGATTAGATGTTTTCAGAGCCTAAAATAATGTTGCAATAGATCCTGATTATTAATATTTTTTATATTCCTCTTCTTGATACTTATTATTTAATAATTAATTTAAACAATTCAGTCACTATTTAAAAATCTATAAAACACTGCTAAAATTTTTGTTTCACGTATGGCAATACTCAGCAGTAGCAAGTGTTTTCTTAGGGTAGCTCTGGCAGTAGTACCTGCATTCAGTGTTAGTGTTTCCTGCCCCGGGTGACAGTATCAGATTCAGCTGTAAAATTTTATGGTGATGTTAGCTGCAATTCAAATAAAACATGATACATGCCTTTAGGCTTTCAAGTTCTCTCGTATGCCAGTTCTTAAAAAATTGATAATTCAGAAACTAGTGATGACAACTTGCTGGATTTTGGTTGGGTTTCTTTTTTAATAAATGCACTTTCGTTACCTGTTAGTCACTTGTGGTTAGTTTGTCAGCTAAGAATAATAATTCTAAAACTAAATTTCAAGTACTTGGCTACAAATGGCAGGGTGACTTTACCTTACTGGGTTTGGACCAAGTTGTGGATGATGGTATTATTTATGTGGAAGGTTTTATATTTCACTCCTTCACCCACTGTGCTGCCTCCTGGGTTCTAACTATTTTTTAAAATAGTTAGAGAAACAGATGATACTATAAACTTAAAGAATATCAAGAGCAGATTTAAGAAGCAGTAAATGTTTTTCTGCTTCCTAGACTTTGCTAATTCAGGGCTCATGGCATGTATTGCATTTGAACCTTGGTTTATAACCTCATTTATGGTAATGAATGTCAGTTAGAAAATAGCAATTCCTCACTCCACCATTTCATTTTATTCCTTCTGCAATAAGATGAATTCTGTGTCTTGTTGAGTGCTGTATCACAGGATGAGTTGGTGAATGGCCATTGTAAAATCATTGTAAAACAATTCTGGAGTACTTTAGAGTTGTTTTCTTTTCCCCCCAGACATTTAAACACTTTATTGTTTGATTCTGACTGAATTGAGCTCTTTAAAGAGGGTTTTGCAATTCAGATTTTTTTTCCCTCTGGTAAAACAAACAAAGGGCATGTTTCCTTTGCTGTACTCTCTGAATATTTTTATTCTTGTTTTTTGCTGAGTCTTGAAAATTCAAATAGTCAGAACAACTTCCTATGAATAGATACCCAATCCTGAAATGTATTTTGCCATCTAGAGTTTTAAAAAACTTGTTTAAAGAATTTTTTGGCTCTCAGTGCTTTCATATCTTGCAGAGTTTTGAGGTATGTTATGCTTTAAAGAAGTGATTTTGTAAAAAGATTTTTGGCTTTCATGCCATAGTGGTTGGGGATTTTTTTCTGCTTTAATTTTTTTCCTTCCCTGTGTCTCAGCTTCAAATGAATCTTTGACCTCTTCAAGTAGAACTGAGCTGGAGCAGCCCTTTCCTGCAGTGGGCAGTGCTCTGTACCTGGCAGAGACAGCATAATTTCTCAGGGAAGTTGCCTTTGTGCTTTAAAGCCTTGTTTTGGTGCTTCAGAGGGGACAACTTTTCCCATGAGCCTGGTCCTGCAGGTACCATGGGACAAGGCCCTGAGCCCCCTGGTCTGATTTGACCCTGCTTTGTGCTGGGGTGGGATGAGATGCTCTCTCAGGCTCTGTCCTAGCTCAGGCAGAGAGGGATCATGTGCAGGGTTCACCAGCACCAGTTATCTGAACTTCATCTGGCAGACTTCTCCTATCCTTCTCTCATTAATATGTGTAATCACAGATTTTTTTCGCAGATTAATTTTATCTTGATGATGAGAGAAGCTGTAAGCCAGGCACACTTCCACATGAGTTTACAAGAATCCCTTTTATAAAATAAAGTTCTAGCCGGAAGATGCCATTACTGGCATGAGCTCCCTGTGGCTGAGCAGGAGCAGTCTGGTCTCCAGAGCATGGTGTCACCATGCTGTCCCCAGTGACCTCTCTTGCAACTTCTGCCCTGATAGTGTTGAAGGACTGATTGATAAAATGCCTATTTAGCAGGAATCCCATGCTACTGAAACAGATTATGTCAATGATTAAGTAATTTCTGTTTATATTTGATATCCTGGTATTTCCTT
This sequence comes from Toxostoma redivivum, assembly GCA_013397375.1. NCBI lineage: Eukaryota > Metazoa > Chordata > Aves > Passeriformes > Mimidae > Toxostoma > Toxostoma redivivum. The sequence continues at coordinate 617,331 of VXBI01010452.1, read as the reverse complement.
CTATCTTGCACTAACTTGTCTTTCCTCTAACCTCAAAGTAGTGTCCCCCAGCCTCCCTTCTTTTAGAAACATCCCAAGGTAGTCTTTGATGGGTATTCTGAAGGAGGAGCTGAAGTTCTTTTTAGTTATTGTAACTTGGAACTCCCATTATTCCTAGATGTAAGACATTTTTATTTCTTTTTCCTTCTACCCTTAATTCTTCCATTTTTGTACTAAGTTTCTAAAATCAATTATGCACTGGGTTTTTTTTAGTTTTTTTTTAGGTTTTTAAAATAGCTGTCTAGCTAGACTGAGTAGAATGTAATTGTGTAGACTGACAGGTGCTATCAAACTCAGTTGTAGTTAAATCTTGTTCTAGAGCTTTGTAGTATTTTGTGACAACTGAATAGTCTTTTATATTTTGTATAGATACCCAGAATAGATTGAAATTATCTAATCTAACTGGCTGTCATAATCAGGGAAAACTATGAAATTATGTCTTCCTCAGAGGTAGGGTGTTTCCTGGAAATTTGTTTATGTTGTTACAGTTTCTTACCATGAAATCCTTTATATGTAGACCTAGATCTAAAAACTGGATGGGCACTGCAGTGGGGGTGGTTTCAGTGGCAGTGCCACAGGAAGCCCAGAAACCACAGTGGTTGGTGTGAGGGCTTCCCATCAAAGCAGAAATCCATGGAGGGCAGCACTCTGTGACCTGTGCTTGTATTCAGTTTGGGATTTTTATTCTCTCCCTGGCATTCAGCAGGATGGAGCAGATGAACTTTAGAGAAGCTTCATTAGAAATGAGCAGTGTTGACTTAGGTTGCCTCACCACCCTCAGGGCATCTGGAGTTTTTGGAAACAGTGGCCTCAGCTAATTTCTTTGTTTCAAGTGCCTCTGATTTTCCCCAGTGTTGTGGAAATGTACTCTCTGAGAAAAGCTGCTCAAGGGGCAGTACTGGTTCTTTGTCTACGCTTCTGAAAAAGATTTGCCTAACCAGTGAGAACAGAAGGAGACCGTATGAAAATGGGTCCCATCCCCAATCCCAGCCTTCCTGAACACAAGCTGAAAATTTTGATCTGATGTTTTCTTGCTGTCGATACTTGAGGTTTCAGAAGATTGATTCTCCCCAGGCCCCCCTTTGTTTACCATGTTCCTCTTCCAGCCTGAGCTTTGAGTCTGTGAATTCCTTGGCATTTTCTAGGGAAGAGCAAAATAATCTTTATTTCTGTAGTATTTGGGCTATACTTGTCCCATTTGCATGGTGAGTACATCTGGTGTTTGTAGAGCTTAGGTAGTGTTTATATTGGGCAGAGGGAGGAAGCATCTCTTCAGTAACTGCTAGAGCTTGAAAGTTGTTAAAGATCTTCAATTATTTTGAAATAATTTTGAAATTATTTTGAAAGTCAGTGCCCTGGTTGGCTGAATACTGGTATTATGATGTAACTTTTATTCCTCAAAGGTACTTCAAGGAATATTTTCATTTCTTCTTTACAATAGCTTTGAATATAAGAGTGATTTGGATGCAAGAATACTCATTCTAGTCTGAAGTGCTCAGACATAGGCTAAAATTAATCACAGTCTGTGTTTGCAGCATTGTCTTTCCATGTACTTGGCTGCCCCAAGTAAAATTTGAATACTTGAGTGTTGTAGGTTCCATGTTTTACCATCTTTAATCGTCATCTGTAGAAGTTATCTCAGCAGAAGTATGGAAGCAACTTGTCAAAACCTTAGGGTTCATAATATTGGAATATGTTGGGGGAATGATTTTTTTCTGTTTTAAAAAGGAGGTCTTATGCTCAATATCTGCATAAAAAAATACACAAGAGAAACCCAAAAAAGTAGCTAGGTTTTTTTCCCTTGTTGCTGTTAAACGAGTAATTTGCTGCTGCATTCTGCACAGCATCTCTGATCACAACTGCATTGGTTTCCTGTAGAGAAAATACTCTGTCAGGTTCAGGAGTGATGTCCTGGTCCTTGCTAACTCTTAGTGATTTGAGTCCAGGATACCTGAAACAGGCACCAAATAACCAAACTTAGTCTGCTGTTACCGAAATCAGTGGTTCTCTATTTTTTTTTTGTTCTTATATTGCCATGAAATGATGCCTTTTGTGAGAATATAAGTGACAGGATTTGTTTTGCAGACTCTCTGGGGGAAAGAATGTTGTCTGTTGCATGTCTGGAGGACCTCTAAAAAAATAACATGTAATTGTCTCTAGAAGACTTGATTTTTCAAATTTTAGTGTGGTTTTGTAATTTTCAGATTAAGGTGGCTGTTGGACTGCTTCTGAAGTATGCTGTTACTTTGCATAATCACTTATAGTAGTGTAAGCTCATAATATTCTAAGACTTTTTGGCTTTTAATATCTTATTGTCATTTGTAAAAATAATAAAAATGTAGGCGTGAAGTATTTTTCTTTCCCACTTGAAAGCTGTTAAATAACATAACTGCTTTTTTGCTTGCTAGTAATTTGTTTGGGACTTGATAATAAACTGAATTTGTGATGAAGCAGCTAACTTTCTCATTTCATTTTAACTTCTCTAGAGAAGTTGGAGGTTGCACCACCATCTCCAGGACAACTGAGACATGGTAAAAGAAGAATGTTTGTTGAATGTGGTTCAGTATATGTGCCGTCTCTCTTTGAATTGGCTTCATCTTTGTTCCACAAGTGCTGGTCTGTCCTCATCCCTGTTGTATGGAGTAAGAGAAAACCAAAGCAAGCACCAACACTCACCCTGCTGCCTTTGTTTCATAACACCTCGGCTGGAGAATGTGCAACACTTAGTGAAAGTAGGACAGAAAGTCCAAATGAGAGCACACTGTTCAAAGCCAGCAGCAAACATTGTTTTTCTAAGCCAAGCAGTGTTGGTGCTGCAGTGCCTTGTGGAGGTTTTGCGTTTTAAAAGGACTGAGAAGTGGTATAAAATTGCAGAGCAATTGTGTATTTATAATACCATGATTCAAATTCTGATTTAGTTTCCAAGTTAGTCTATTTTTGTGGTTTTGTACTCTGCAGTGAGAAAATTTATTTAGGCAAATGTTTCCCTTTTCTAATTACCTATATTTTTTTCTAATTTGGTCCCCCCCGCTTTGTTCCCGGGGTTCTGTTTACTCCATTAATTCCAAAATTCTGACCATTTCACTAAGAATTTGAGGTCCCAGTTTAGTTCCAGTACACACATTTTGAAAATATTGGGGCATATCTGTGTGCTTTTTTTATTATTTATGTTTTGGTGAGTTTGTCCTGTGGTAGTTTAAAAATAATTGGAAAGTTTCATGTGTTTTGTGCTCTAGTCTTTTACCTGTGCAGTTTAGAAGATAGGCATATTCTCACATAGTAGTTACAGATGTCCATTCATGTTCTAGTACCTCAGCATGAAAGATCTTGAATGCGGCTTTGGTTTTTTGTGTAGTCATGGATTTATACTGTCTGCAGAAAGGAAACCCAAAAGGCACTGGTACCAGTTTCTTTTCACATGACTGTGAGGTTCATGCACTCTTCTTTCATCCCTCTTCCTAGGTTTGCATCTCTTTAAATTTATAAAATGTAGGAATTATAGTCCAATGTGAATTGAAAAAAACCCCAAACTCTAGCCGAATCCAAACTGAATATCTGGTGCATTTTAAATGTTAGAAAAAGGAAAATTTTCAACTTTCAACTGTATTTTTTTATGTAGTCTGTCCTTACGCTGTAATTAGTCTTATGAAGTGAGCACCTTGAAACTCAGCTGGAGACAATGGTGTGCAAATTCAATCCCACCCCCATCAAAAGCTTACGGGCTAAAAACTGAGAGGGAAAATGAAGCAGGACTAAAAGGAATGATACAGTAGCACTATGCTCATTCTTAGAAATTACTCAGACCAGCATGTTCCAAACTTCTGCAACAGAAAATCTTTTCAGAAAGGATTTAATGGGTTCCAGAAGTAAAAAAGAAGAAATGTGTGAAACAAAAGGTGGAACTTGGTTTCTTAAGCAGTATTTAAAGGAGCAGCTACTAGTCTAACTTGCACTGGGGTTAGTGCACAAACAAAATTAAGATACAGAAGTTTTGGTTGAAATGGTGAGATAATTAATAGTATATGACACACTAGTGAAACCCACCTTAGCATTTGCAGATTTGGCTGAATTAGTTTTGACAAGAATTGTCTAGCTCCAGACAGTGCTTTTAAAAGGAAGAAATTTTAGGAGTGTGTGAAGAAGATGGAGCTCTTGCACAGAAATAGTGAGGGACTTGCAGAGAAAGGGCCTTTATTTCAAGCAAGAGAAGAATTGCAGGAAGTCTGGTGAGACAGTTTGGTGATCTTCAGTTATACTGCAACATGCTGTAAGGTCTGTAAATAATACCAGAGTTCGTGTAATTTTAGGTATTTCTTTTATGCACTAGTAGGCTTAAGTGGCTTCCATCTGAAATTGTACAAGTATCTGCAAAGTGGGTTGTTTAGCTGGTTCTTCACAAGTTGCTAGTACCATTGTAGTAAAGGGTTTTACCACACCTACCAGCAGCAAAAATGTGACCAGTAGGAAAGGAATTTTGTGTATTTTGCCTTTGTTTCTCTTAAAACCAATATTAGACATTTCAGTTGTTCCTATGCACTAGTGAACTCTCTTATAAATATTTTTTTCTTTATTACTTATTTCTTTTAGTGTTCTTCCACAATGCGTTACCTTTTGTAGGGTTTGGATTTTTGGATAACGCAATTATGATTGCTGCGGTAAGTTCATTGTTTAATTCCTTGATCAAGTGTGTAAAATTCATATTTTTCAAGAGAGCAGAATAGAATGGGCTGTGAATCTAGTCTAGAAAGTCCCCCTGCTCAGGACCTCCTGCTCAAAGCAGAACCAGCTGTAAGATGAGACCAAGTTGCTCATGGTTTTTTCCTGAGGGACTTGAGAAATCCAAGGGCAGCTTGTCTGAGCAACCTGTTCTAATGCTCAGCTGTCCTCATGATGGAAAATGTTTTGCTATATCCAACTGGAACACCTCTTGTTTTAGTTCATGCACATTGTCTCTCATCTTTTGTCCATGTACTGATGTTTCATAATGCAGACCATGTAGTTTTGTTTCTTAAGCTGAAAACATAAGGAGATGTGCTACTGTATTTTATTTGTTTCCTTGGTATTTGTAGAAGTTTTTGTTCAGAGCTGTGCATTCAGCTAAGAATTGCAGTGGGGAAGATGGTATGCAGGGATAGAGGTTGCAGGTTTGTCCTCCAGCTGCCTCCTACGAGAATATAAAATATTAAAATGCTTTCCGAAGTAGGCCCTTGCCTTAGGGGGAAATATATATGCCAGGAAGATAGGATCTCTGTGATCTAAGAAGAAATGTCCATTTATCCTTTCACTTTTAATATAGACAAGCAATAAACAGTACTTCTGTCAGTTGCATCAATATAATTTATTTTAACTTCATATCTCTCAAATAATGAGAAAACTGTTTATTTTTCAGGGAACTCAAATAGAATTGTCAATTGGAGTTGTCTTAGGAATTTCAACTATGGCAGGCAAGTATTAAAATTGCGGCACATTTGGATTAATATGGCACATTCCAATATTTTAGGCTGAAAGTAGCACACAGGGCTGGAAATGGTTTTCCTCCGTCTTGCCGCTGCCTTTCCTAATAAAGAAACAACCTCTGGGTGAAGCAAGGACATATTCCATTTGCAGAAATGGAATTTCAGTCCAAATAGCTTTTGAAATTCTTCTTGTTGATTTCAACCAAATAATTCAAATCCTAGGTCATTTGGGAATGTTTATTTGCATTTCAGTAATGGAGTTGCTCTAAACTGCCCAGGGCCCAGTATCAATGTATGTGGATGTGTGTATTTGTGTGTTGCTGTTTGCTTGCATGCTAGGTGGAGATCAGTGTTTTTTTTTTTTTACTGCAGTTCTTGCTGGCTCCTCTGCCTTGGTGAGATAGCACAGGAAGGCCAAGCAGCCACCCTGCTCCTGCACTGGGCCAAAACTGATAAGCTCTGCCCAACAGCTTTGGTGCCTCTGCAGTGTCAGAGGGTGCTCGTGGAATCACCAGCTGCAGGTGCAGCATTGCTCGAAAGCACGGGGAGGGAGAGGTTAGCTGAAAATGTCACAGCAGAGCGAGTTAAAGATTTGGAAATTTGCAGGCCTTGGTTCAATGTGAGACAGTCACAAGGAAGCTTAAATTAGTAAGGTCTGCTGTGAAATCACATATTTTGTGTGTTTTGTTCACTTGTGTATAGTATTTTTTCTTAAATTGACACAGTTCATGGATATGTTGACATATTTAACAAAGCTGCAAACCTGAGCGACAGCTCCTTCTATTTCCAGTGCTCCCGTGCCTCTTCAGCCACCTTGCTTTGTGTCCAGCATTAGCTGCATGCAGCTGACAACCATGCACAGCTGTTCTTAACTCTAATCTCAAAAGTTATGTTGATTTCCATGTGTTAGTGTTGTCTTTTAATATCTGTCAAATTTTCTACATGTAAATTGAGAAAAATAGTTGTACCTTTACTAATTCTAGTCTGCTGCTGTTACTAAACTGTAATAAGGTCAGGATAAAAACACTAAAATATAAGGAACTTAGATCTAGTCTTTAATTCTATATGAATCGAGAATAAGCAAGGGTCACTGGAGGGTGGGAGCTGGTTGGTTTTGTTCATAGCTAAAATAATACCTTTTTCTCTTCCTTCTTCCTCACTCCAGCTGCAGCTTTGGGAAACCTTGTTTCAGATTTAGCAGGACTGGGGTATGTATGAACTTGTGTTAAGAATATTAAATGCATTCATTGAGACGCAAAGTGGAAAAATATTTTTTGTAATATAATATAGCTCTGCCTAATATACCTTCTCAGATTGTTATCTCCAGATCTGAAGAGATGTCCTTATCCTCAGCTAAAACAATATCTCTGCATTGCCTTCAGGTCTAGGCATACCTATTTCTGATAAAAAGAGATACAGCTTATTTTGGTTTTTAAAGGAAATTTCTGCATAACTACTGAAAGTAAAGCTGTTTGTTATGTCTGTTTTTCCACTTTCCCTTTGTTTTATTTTCTGCAAATTACAAGGCTTGCCGCTAACTAGTCTGTGTGTGACCTTTCCTTCAGTAAGGTTACTTAAAAAGCTCTGCAAAAATGCATTAACATTCACATCAATTGTGTTGTACTGCATGAAGTTTATTGGAAATATTGTCTATTAAATCAGTGAGATAATTAACTTACATTGCAAAATATGACCTTTAGAAATCTGAACTCTTTCCCATAGTTATCTCTCAATCACTTTATTGGTACACTGAAGGAAAAGCTCTTGTTTTTAAGTTGAAGTATTTCAAAACCCTCACTAGAAGATACTGTGAGAGTCAAAATCGTTTGCTCTTGTGTTTTTGTTCTTCCAGTCTTGCAGGCTATGTAGAGGCTTTGGCTTCACGGCTGGGTCTGTCAATCCCTGACCTGACACCCAAACAAGCTGACATGTGGCAGACCCGTCTCAGTGCACACTTGGTGAGTATCCTGTGTGGAGCTTTTTGTGTTTAAACTAGCTGGTAAATGCTTTTTGTCACTTTTTCCATTTATTCCTTAATGACCACCAACATTGTGCATGTCCCCCAGAGGGTTTAGTCTTGAGCCCATGTCAGGGAGAATGAAAAGATTGGATTTTTTTGAGCTTGAGTGTTTATTTTGTAGGCAGCAGTCCCCAAGTGACATGATAGTCTCTGCAATGGCTTTGTGTATGCTGTGCAGATGCCTGGGTTGAGCTCTGGCTATGATGATAATTTACTTGGAAGTTATGACCCCTTAGTAGTTTACTCCTATACATTCTTTGTTAAGTGCTTGCTATTCATATATCTGTGCTGGTTTGTGCTAATTTCTAATATTCTATAATTAGCTTGGGTATGAAATTAGCTTTTATCTGGCCAAATTTTTGGTATCTGAGTAATAGTCACTGCCTGTGTTTACAGTTACAGGACATTCATCTTGCAGATGCATTTTCAGGGTGATTGCTTACTAAACATTTAAATATTTGAAGTGGTCCCACTTCAGCAGTGAGAGCAATGATTAAAGAAACAGATTATCAGAAACTGAGTAAAGAAACAGATACTTCACTTTGCCAGAATGAACCTTCATTGGGAAAAATACTTTTGCAGATTTAAGGGAAGAGAAATAGCACTTACTGAGGAAAAGTTATGGTAGAAAAAGTCAGGTTTTAGCAGTGATAGATCAAAGCACAGAGCAGTAAAGAGTTGACATGTTGTCGGGGGCTGCCCCATAGTCTGAGTCTTCTCGTAAAAGCTGAGCCTGTGGCAAAACTCTGTCATTACACTCAGTTTGTTTATATTCCTTTTCTATGAAGAGACTTTTGTGCACTTTTGCCTGTATGGTCGCATTTTTTCTTTTTTTGCCTGCTGTCTCAAGTTTTTCAACAGTATCCACCTACTGCTATTGATGTGGTATGGAGGCTACTTGTCTTACTGTATTTCCTCTCCTCTTGACTTATACATTCAGGTCAACTGAAATGTTTTCCAGTTTTTGTTGGTTTTGCCTTGTGCCTTTGAAAGCCATCATGTTTGCAAGTAGCCACTCATTCCTTTGATGATTTGCAGTACCAGATACAAGCAGATGCATTTATAATTGCACCTAAAATGTGTGTAGGTGTTGTTTGGTGGTTTGTTGATTTGGGTTTTTTTTTCCTTTTCTTTCGTCCTGGCCATTCTGCTAATCCTTTGAATGTCTGTTTCCTCCCTTACCATTTGTGCAGCTCTTCATGATCATTGCCCTCCTCCTTCTTCAGAATTGTCTTTTATCATAGCAAACACTATTTCTAACCTTGTCATATCTGTCTCTCTCTCATAGACTGTCTGTGTCTTTCTGGTCTGCATGCTAAAAAAAATGTGACTCCCAGCTGAAAACTAGAACAAGGGGTGTGTGTTCCTAGTTGTGGTGGTGCATGGGAAATGAGTAACAACTGAACAGTGAAAAACTTAATTTTTTTCCCCCCCCTTTCTTTAGGGTAAAGCTATTGGAGTGACCATTGGCTGCATTTTAGGAATGTTTCCTTTGTTGTTCTTTGGCGAGGAAGAAGAAAAACTGGAAGAAAAATAATAATCTTTTTACAAGACATATACAAATGTAAACTACTGTACCTCAATTATTCAATTATGCTGTCAATATTTAGGAATTAACAGACAGTAAAAAAATGTATAGACTTGGGAACAAAACCTTCAGCATGTCGTTTTATGGAAACACTAACTTATTGTGGCCTTGTTGTGTTCAGTACTTCTTTTTATAAGATATCATCTAACTTTTTGTTTAATTGTAAATTTTTGAAGTGTTTTCACTTATGGCAAGATGTTTACCACTTTCCCCTTTGAATTTATTCTTTAATGGATTATTACTTCAATAATCCACCATGGATGAGAGTATCACTCTTGAGTTGCATATTGGTTGCTTAACAGTTGTAATTGCATGACAGAAATATCACTGGTGTTCATCAGGTCCTTCAGTGCAGATTATTAAGAAGGTCAGTGATGAGTAATTTGAAGTCCCTCACTTTGCAAGGTGACTGGTTGCCCCCCACCAGGCATCGTTTTGCACTGCCTTAGATTAGATATTTCAGTGATCTTTGACAGTATAGTTTCATTTTTTCACAGTTCTGACTTAAGTGTTTCTGAATTGTCTTCTGAGATGATCATGTTGATGCTTTGACAAGGTAAGTGTTTCCAGTGTAGGCTCTCTACCAAGTCCATTTTTAAAGTGATGTTTTAACACCTTCTGTACTTCCATATTCATGCCTCTTTTTTCATTTCTAAACAGTGTTTTGAGAATTGAGTTGAAATTTCCTTAAATCTGTCTTCCTCTGGTTTGAGTGTGGTATTAAAGAATTCAGACGAACTGTTTCAAAACCACAAACAACTTTTTAAATTGGTCTTCTTAAAATAAGATGTGAATAGTTGATTGGGTAGATGAGGCCAGGGAGCAGTTCAGGGTATGAATGTATGCTGGCATTGGAAGTTTGTAATGAGTGGTTCAGTCAAAATGTTAAGTGTACCATCAGTCTGGATTAGAGGACCTGATACGATGATAATATCTTTGTGTTTAAGATTAAGCCTTGGCTACTTTTTTTTTTTTCTGAGACAATTAGTTAAAAAAACCAAGCAACAAAAATAGGAGAATTGAGGCCTTTTTACTTTTTTTTACTTTTATTTTGCATTCTTACTTGGCGTATTCTAGACCTAACAGTGCAGTATCATGTAACTGTGCTTTTTTTATATGGTTATGAATAAAATTATGACAACTATTGAATATCCATAATATTTCAGGATCTTACTTGCCAATAGCATAATGCTAAACTGCTGATTGTCCCTTGGAGAAGGTGGTTTCTTACTTGTTTGAATACCATTTGAAAAAGCCACTAACAAGCAGCACAGCCAGGGCACTTTGAAAGTTTTATTGCTGAAATTGCTAGGACTTCTGAAACCTAGAAAGAAATGTTAAATTAAGTCCCCTGATGATTTTTGTTTGCTATAGGAAAAGTCTTATTGTATGTTATTGTATGTTATCTTATTATATGTGTGTGTTTTACGAAGCTCATTGCTTATCTCATTGTTACAAATCTGACTTCTCTGGTCTGATTTCTAGAAGCCCTTTAACAGCAATACTGAAACTGACTTTAATGAAGATGACACTTGTATCTGTTTCTTAAAAAGCAGATGTTGAAAGCTTGGAGTGAGTCGTCCTAAAATATGTGCTGTACTTTGCACATTAAACCATGCAAATCTGGACCAAGCTGTAAAATTGAATGAAAGCTCAGCCAAGCATCAAACGCAAATGTAGAGGAATTTTGGCTTGCACTTCAAAGGTGGAAGCTTTATTAAAATAAAATTAAATAAAACCCCACAATTCTAACAAAAAACCAAAACAAAATAAAAACAAACAAAAAATCCCAACCCACAAAAACAATCCAGAAAGGCAGTTATGCACTCTCACCAACAGATTGCTGCTGGTTTACAGTACTTCAGTGTTCAAAGGTTTTTTTACTCATCCAGACATTTGTCTTGCCTTAAACTTTTAACTTTTCTGCTTCTGCATGCACTTTTGTTTTATACAAGGCTGTATGTATTTTTCACATTTTTCTTAAACTGAAGTACAAGTCAAAGCAATTTTGCATAGCTTCTTTTGTTGCTGTTTTTACAATTATTTCAACACTGTTTCCCATTGAGATACTGGCATCTTGATTGGAATCTTCCAGCAGTGGCCAAATCTCTGTTCTTTGGCATTGTACTATCAGAACAGTGTTTTCAACACTCTATTACAACTCATGAGAACAACTGGAAGGTTGTGCCAGCTGTTACAGTAGTATTTGTTTTATAATGGCAGTAGAAAAGACTATGTACTATTGTTAAATAGCTTGTGCATGTAAATTGAGTACCTTTTGTTGCTGTATGTTAAACTATTGTACTGCAACCAGTGCTTTTATTGACAATCAATTAACTAAAATATCTTGAAAGAAGTTAGTCATGTGTCGTCTTGTTAAACTGTTTAGTTGACCACAAAAATGTGGAGGGCAAGTGACACATGGTAAGAAATATTGGGTATTTCAGTCCGATACCATAATGAAGAAAGTGACTTCTGGGGTTTCAGTATTTGATAAAGGTGAAGAATATCTTGTGATATGAGAGGATTTGTGGTGCTGCTGGAGGCTCAGAGAAGGTGCTTGTTGGGGCCAAGCTGCCCCCCTGAGAACCAGGCAGTTTCCTTTGGCTGCGGATCCACAATTGTGGGGACATGGCACTGCTTCATATGGAAGGGAGGATCTGTGCTTGATCTGTGCCCTGTCTCTCCACAAGGAGAGTGGGTTTTTCTGGGGTATATGGGTGAAAGTAATCCCTGATGCTCTGATCACACTTACTAAAAACATGACTGAAAAGACAGAGTCTCCTTTATTTTCTGGTATCTTCTCCCTCCTTGATAAAAGGGAAAAAAAACTACTGCAGGCTTGTTCAGAGACTTCATTATTGTTTTGGTTTTTTTTTTTTTTTGTTCTATCGGTTTGTCCTGTGTTAACAGGAATTTATTTTGCCTTGAAGGGGTGGTAGACCTAAAATTGTGTTTGAAATACTGTCTTGTATTGTAACTTAAATTATAAATGTATTTTTGACTGTATGTTATCTCTAAGAACAAAGGACATGCATCTGATAAGAGGGTTACCCAATCTTCTTGCCAGTATTTTCTCATGCATGTACTTTTGCATAAATTATTTGAATTCAGACAACAAATTTTGTATTGTCCTTAATTAAATTGTTGAACTTTCTGTAAACTTTTGTACTACAGCAAAGCTATTTTGTGTTTCTTTATTAGACCAGATGCTGGAGGGGAAATGTTAATAATATCCTGTGGGTATTCATCCTCAGTTATACAAAACAGGAATTTATTATATTTAAATTGTAAGCAAGTGGTCCTTTGTCACTGTCATAGGAAATACCACCATGGAGTGGTACTTCTGTGTCTTCTCGCTCGGAAGAGAGCAATTTAAATAATTAAAACATTTGCATGGTAAACTGGTGGTGTTTGTGATTAATATTAATCAGAAGTTCACTTGCAGTTGAACTTTTGGAATTAACTGAGGTTTTTTTGTATGTAAACTAAGCCTTTTTGAACTTCCCTGGACTTTGGAGCTCCTCAAGTTTTTTTTACTTGTTGGTCAGTCCCTTTTGTGGATGTCTGTGCAAGAAGTGCTGTGAGTAAAACATCTGTACTGTAAGGATGGTCTCATTTAATTTTGAGAACTTGTACAGGCTGACTGGAGTTTTACTCCATTGTGGTTGCATTGTGTAGTTGAACTTCATTCATGCTGTTCAGAGAGTCTGCCACACTTCTACCTGACATTTGCCTCTTCTTGGTCTGATGTTTTACATTATCTAATGACAAGCTGACAGAGCAACAGTATATCAACTGAAGGTATTAATAAAGTATGGAGGAATTATCACCCTGCTCTGACAGTCTTATGCCTCTGGAATTTTTCAATCTAAAATATTAAGAAAATAGCTAGACCTCATAACACAAATTCAAGCTCCCATTTTAAAGTCTTTATTAGATGTTTGTTAAGGCTTTTCCTTTGTCACAGTGTTCAGGACCCTTGGCATTGAGAGTGTCACTTCAAAATAGCATTCAGGGCTGTGAGCCAAGGGTTTAGGCCAGCTTGAAATTTTGAAGCCAGGCAAGATAAATGCAGAAGTAATTTTTTTTATTTTGTGTTGGAAGACAGGTGTGTGTGTTGGAGTGCTCATGTATTTCTGTAAGTGGTGATGCCCAAGGTAAGGCCTTTTGCAAGCAGGAAGCAGTTCTGACTTAACAGTCTTCAACTTAGTAGTGGACAGCATGTGAGCAAATGGCTTAAAGAACTAAATGCTGCTTCACAGTCATGAGTTGCTCCTTCTGTGCATATGAGCAAAGATTAAGTTGCAGTGAAATACCAAAATTGTTTGAGATCTTAAATTAATGCATTTTGTGTCTATTTTGTGTTCTGTTCTTGATGCTGTGCTTATCAGAGTGTCTGTTGGTATGAAAAGGACCTTATGCTTTTGTCTGACAAACATATGAGTATTGATTTATCTCTTACAAAATAGAGCATCTTGTTATGGAATATGAAGTGTCCTGAATGGGACCATTCACTGTCTAGAAAACATGGATCCAAAGGGTAAGATTTGCTATATGGTACCTACTGTTGCGATTCCTGTTGAGAAGAGGTTTCCACTGAGCACTACCATGGATTGGTAGAACAATAACAGGGGGTGCTACATTGTCTTTGCACAGCATTGCTGCTTGGGTTTGCCAGGGTGGTTGGTCTCTTTGCACTGTGGTGTTTCTTTATAGTTTTGCTGAAAATTACTTTTTTCTGTTACTTCAGCTAGCAACAAGAAGAAAAGTGAAGAGAATGAGATTCTTCTCAGTCGTTTTCCCTACATGGGGTTGCATAGGGGTCTTATTAAAAGAGGGAAAAAAACTATGGTTTTCATTCATAGTACTTTCCTGCTGTTCTCTGTGCCTTGAGAGCACTTTTGACGTGCTGGAACATTGGAAGATTCCAAAGGGCTGGTGAGGTTTCCCTCCCCAGCCTGGCTTCTCTGCACATCTCAGCTATTGAATCACAGAAGGAACCATCAAAGGAAAAGGGATACAAAAGTCCTTGAATAGGAAGTGAAGAATGTTTACAGGTGATTTACCTTTGCAATACAAATGCCAAGCTACCAAAGACCACACTGAAAACCAGTTGGATATTAAAAGGGGAACAACCTCTTTTGGTGAAGTTTCAGGTAGGCTTTCGTGAAGATCTGCATTTTTCTCTGCATGGTTTCTGCTATTAGTTACTTGCCCCTTTTTGTGTAGGAACACTGAAGGGTATCGTTATCCTTCTACACACTTTGCTCCCTGAGAACTCCAGAACCTGCTAAGGAATGTCAGGACTGGGGAAGAGTCTGCAACCAGAGCCATTGTTTGTAGGGAAACATCTCAAGAAGAGTCCATGCTGTGATAGGCAGTCTCATCTTCATTTGTAGTCTTCATTTGCATTGTAAAGGGAAGCAGACACTGGGATAGTTTCTCTGGGAAAAGAAATGTTTTTCTTGGTTTGTATTCATTTATGGCAAGGGTTATTGTACTGACATGCTGAGAAAGCAGTCCTTCATGTGGCTATTAAAAAAGAAGAGGTTCCTCCTGACCCCTACTGGAAACCTTAACATCTCATAGGATTGTCTTCTCTTTATCTCTGCAGTAGATGAATTGCCTGGCTGTATGATTTGGCAGATTATAAAGTCCTAGGAAAGCCAAAAGGCAGTTGCATGTCACCAAGGTGGCATGTGAGGAGTTTAGGTACTTGTGAATTCAGTCATGTGGATATCCTTCACGCTTCAGGGCTCAGTTTTCATATATTTGGGGGATTCTTGAAATGGGATTTCCCCACCTAAATGTAGATTTTCCATGTTGCAACTGGGCTACTCCATCTTCGTTACATATCTCATGACCCTTTGTATATGGCAGAACCAGTCCTGCAGAATGTATTTTGTCTCATGTAGGTGTTGCAGTTCAGGGTGGGATTGCTCACGTGCTGTGGGCAGGAGGGCACTGGCTTACAGCCTCTGCACCAAAAATACAGTGCTGATGTTAATTCATACAGTCTTCTAATATTCTCTAAGCTGTGGTGAATGTTTGGAGTGTAATGGAGTTTCAGCCCTGTCTTTTGCCCAGAGTTTGCACAGGTTTTGACTGACCTGCCCTGTGTCATGTTGCTTTTGGTCCTGAAAGTGTGAATTGTGCAAGATAGCTTGTTCCGTGAAATGGAAGAGTTTATTTCCCCATGAAATTACTGGTTCATTGGATGGAAACAGCTGACTGTTGTAAAGCAAACCAACCTGGTGAGTAGAGCAGCTTGGTAGCAAAGAGGGGTGACAGGGAAACAAATTACTTCCTTAAAACTTTCCAGCAGGGAAGAGCTGCTCCTTTCTTGATGGCTGTTCTCTCTGAGACTCCATGTTGGCAGCAAATTACAATGTTTTTTGTTTTGGTTTTCAGCTGCTGTGACAAGCAGTGCCAATGTTCTGTGTTGCGCAGCAGTGGGGAATCACTGTTGTAAATTGCTTTGCATGAAAAATGCAGTCTGCTAAAATAAACTGATTGTCCAACAAAAAGAAACTTAAAGCATACATGAGGCAGCACTCATACTTTGTGCCTGTAAAACCAGAGATCAAAGGGCAAAGACAGCAATTCAGAGGCTGGAAAGCTCCTGCTCCCAGAAGCACCTGTTCAAGAAACAGTCTGCTGCAGGACAAGTCATAGATGTCTTCTAACATATCAGGGGAGTCCTCTGATAAACTCTCGGTACACACTGTAGTTTTTGCAGATTTTATCTCACATCCTCATCTGATCATATTCTGGGTAAAGTCTGCAGGTAGCATCTGTTCATTGGTGATGTGGTGATTTCTTTTATTTCTTCCATGTTGTAAGAAAGTGCAGAAGGAGTGGTAGTGCCACAGATGGTCAGGACAAAAGAGGGGAGAGTTTCTGTATTTCCTAAACATGCTTTTTTCTTTGCATGGATGCTCTGGAGATATGTGAATGTTAGAAAAAATTAAGCATCCATAGCTGTTGCTGTCCATAAATGACTGTTCTGCCTGCACGTGGCGGCATTATGTTAGATGTTGCAGGTATGGTGATGCTATAGCTTTTTTACCAAGTGTGGTCTACAGCTTTGATACATTTTGCTTTCAGTTGTGTGGAAGTTTCTTCCTAACCTTCATTTTTAACTGTTCTCAGTTTGCTGCTTTGAATTAGTACTCCTCAGTGTGTCATACTGAGTCATTCCTCCCCATGGTAAGTGTATATGCATATTGAAAATATTAATCTACTGGAAATATATCCATTCTTTTAACTACACTTAGTCAGTCTTGGAACATAACCACTCTTTTATGTATATCCCATTAATCCCCTGTAGCACTATTATTTCTGCAAGCAAATAAACTCTATTTTCCAGTGCTTTAAAACACTGCATTAAGTACTTCAGGGATTGTCACAAGATAGCTCTAACATATAGGAAAATCTGCTGGAGTTACTTTCCCTCCCTCCTGGCACTCTCCTCTGTGCAGTCAAAACTATGTCAGCCTTTATGACTGCTCAAGGAAATGTCCTTCATTTTCACTCACCTTTGGCTTTCCAACCCTGATGACTCCTAACACTCACTAGTTGTTCCCAATTTCTGCTTGGGCAATTCAGTTTTATTTTGTATTTAAAATGTTTGAATTTTCTCCTAACCTCTTTGAATCTTCTGAGAGTATCCTGCCACTAGCAGAGTGTAAGCAGTAGTTAAGGGGAAAGTGTATTTAGTTATTTGTTAAAATTAATATTTTGTGTCCTGTCTTCTAAACGCCAGTTATGTCAAACTGTGCTTATTCCCAGCATTACTTAACCACCCATGTATAAACAACATTTTTTGCTAGTTTTCGCCACAATCTTCTTTTTTTCCTTCCGTTCATTTTGAAGAACTATTAAATGTTCAACCCACAGGAGCAAATTGGTTTTGCTTATCTTAGTGAACCAATTTATAGACACTGGTGGTATTGTCACTTAATAATACTGCTGGAGGAATCTACAGCATGTCAACTTGTCATTCTGTTTGCAGGGTATTATTTGTCTCAATTAATTGTGGCTGTCTAGAAGTTACACATTCTTCTGAGCCATGCAGGGAGTCAGAGAGGCACTGCTGGAGGATTTTGCATCCCCCTGATTCCAGGAGGAAGAATAGCTGAGTAACTGTAAGTTATGCCACAAATCCAGTGTCAGCACTTTACGGCTTTAGAACTGTGTGTGGTTTCTGTCTCCTCCAAACCACATCCTGTGCTCATGGCATATAGGATTGTGGGGCTGAGTTTGAAGATTTGTTGCCCGGTCTGAATTCTGGGAGAAGATGAGCCAGCAAAGTCTATTGCATATCTGAGTCATGGGAGTGACCCAGCCCAGTGAAATGGACATTTGCAGATGTGATGCATACCTCCTGGGGCTGTCCCACATTAATTTCCCTGACTCCTCAGACTCTTGACTATATGATGATTTTGATCTATGGCTTGTAGAGTATACAAGATGAGTGACTTTTGTAATCAGTGTAAGTGTAGAGAAGAATAATAGCGATGGATAAGAATTTATTTTAACATGACTTTGCTCCAAACTTGGAGTAAACTCAAAGCTATAATAAAGTCTTTCACCTTCAGGACTAAACACTACTAAATTCAAAATAAAGGCATTGATTTTGGTTGTGGTGTGGGATTGGCAGAGTGGCATTTCTGTTGGCAGGCAAGAAAAGGGCTGCTGTCCTTCACTGGATTAAGAGGGAGGCTGTTACATTCTTGGCCTGAAAGAAATACAGTGCCTTATCCCTATTGGAGACTTGCCTTAATGTCTTAAGTGATTTTGGAAAAGCAGCTCAGATTCTTTGCTAAACTGCATTCACAGCCTCTAGTTCCCTATTCAGCTCTGGAATATTGGCAGAGCAGATTCTGGCAGTGGTATATCAGGTCTTCTAGACAGTTTGGAGCAGATTTGACAGTCTGTATCTGAAACACAATAGTAAATGGAAAACGTGCAAAGACTTCTGTGAAATTCAGTGAACAGACAGCAGGGCCTCCATCCAGTGGGTGCTGGTCTGATTCTCCCCCAGGTGAGATGCACAGATCACCATGGGCATTGTTTGTCTCTATAAGGTGCATGAGGGTTGTCTGGGAAATTGGAGAGGCTCCATTTCCAGGAACATAAGCTCCAGATAAATTTGAGCAGCTGCCACAGGATGAGCACCCGTTGTGTGCACAAGACCTGGGGTAAACTCATGCTGTGCTGAGGCCACTCCAGTTTACTTCTTGGGACAAACCCTTTAACTAAAGTTTAGTTGGGCCTGTAAGATCTGCGTGTAGGTACAGAGCATCTAACCATAGATGTGGTGCATTCCTGCCCTCTGCAATGCTAGGGTAATGTAGGTATTTGTCAATTTTCTTGGGCTTTTAACACCAAAGTACATATGGAACTGCCAAGGATCCAGTCTGGTGAAGCTGGAGTCATTCAGGTGTGGAAAGTTACAATGTTCAATGTCTCCATGCAAACTGTTCTGGGTAAAAGGTTCATAGTATCTCAGGTATAGCAGCAACAGCAAGAAAGGTGTGAATGTCCCTTCAGTCTAGAAGATGGGGACTAACTGTGGGCACAGGATTATTTTGACCAAATGATAATAAAGATTTCTCCTTAGAATATGGAAATGATCTGCTTATTTTTGTTTGTTTGTTTGTTTGTTTTGGTCACAAATTTGGGCTTTTTTGGTCACAAGTGTGGCAGATTTTGTCATGACATTGAGAAGTTTTCCGTCCCTATTGCCTCAGTGTGTACTCTGCCTGAGCACTCACTTATCCTGTCATAGCTTCAGCCCTCCTTGCTGACCTGATGTTTGGCCTCTAGTCATGTGGATGAAGAAATCTGCTGAAGAAACTCATTCATTGAGCTGCTGGCAGACAGCATCAGTGACAGCAAAGGGTTGCAGCCAAATCTGGCACCAGGAGACATTGGGTTTGTACCAGCAACAGAGAGATGTTGATGCATTTAAAAGACAATTTGGCACTGGACACAAAACCAACTGTCATAGCAGTACAGTGCTAAGTCCAGCTACTCATACTGAATGCTTGATGCTGTGGAAGAGAGGCCTAAAAGATTGTTAGAAGCTCACAACTGGGAAAAAAAAAGAGTGGAGTCAGTGAGGAGGGAGAGACAGGAGGAAAAGTAGTACTGAAATCATGGTAGTTTAAATGGGATGTAAGCTTATTTGAACAGGGATGTGACATGTGAGGGATGCCTGCTGCTGTGGAGCTTTACTTAGAGTGCAAAGAATGGATGGGTCAAATAGGGAAGTGTGAGAGAAAACAGTATTTGGGTGTTTAAAACTGGGCTGATGGGGGGGAGGAAGTAATGAGTCAGTAGAACAGAGGACAGATAAGTGAAAGAGGGTTGAGAATTCACTGCTAAGAAAATGTTAGGAATAAGGAAAAAATGCTTCAAAATGTTATAAAATTAACATATAAGAACCTCATGGGGATGTATGGACTGTTAGGGATATTAAGGCAGGCAGCAGGAATGCACCTTGCCAGTATTCTTTGGGCACAGATAGTAGATGTTGAAAATCAGAGATGCTTTGGTTGAAGAGCTTGAGAGACTGCATTTTGTTGCTTTGACTAACCTGCTTGAAAGGTTTGGCCTCTGCATATTTTCCTTGTAATCTTGGAGTTGTTTTAGAAACCTTTGGCATTTTGTTGCAATTTGGCAGAGATGTGCAGTTTTTTGCATTTCAAAATGTAAATTGAGTAAATTGGGGTGGGGGGTGAATTGTGTAGCTCAATAGCAGATAAAAGTCATATTTCCCTCTCAACTGGCTTCAAATGAAGCCATCTTCATTAGCATGCATATTTCAAAACATGTAGTTAGTCTTTATCATTAATCTGAATATAGGTCATGAATTTAAGTCCAGAGGCAGCAAGAACAAGTCAGCATATGAATGGCTGTGGCATATTCTTTTCACTCAAGAACACATTTATCTTGACATCTCTGCTGGAGGTCTAGCAAGTGTGCTTTTCCAGGGGAGATATAGGAAGAAATAGCTGCATACCTGACTGACTGTAATACAGACCTCACTCTGATGTTATAAATTGGTTATTCTTAAACCAAGAATAGCCAAGCATAAAACTGAATCACAATTCAAGGATCGTTGTTATTTAAACTTTAAAATAATGTAGTTTGTCCTGTGTGTCACTTCTCTCTAGTTCCAACTGAATTTGGGTCCCCTTCTACAGGGATGATGGGCAGAGTGGTCAAGCAGAGAGTGATGGATGTTGTTTATCCTGCCTTTAGCACATGGGCATTGAAGTAGACTGAAAACTGCCTGAATGTGTGGCACAGAGCTATGTCCAGCCAGAGGACAGTCACTACTGGTGGCCCAGGGGTTGATACTGGGGCCAGAACTGTTTAACCTCATTGTTAATGAACCTGGTTGATTGTGCTGCTGTGTCAGTACACTTGCAGATGATACAACTGGGAGGAGTGGCTGATGCACCAGAGTTGGACTGCCATCCAGAGGGACATGGACAGGCTGGAGGAACGGGACAGGATCCTCATGATGCCCAGCCAAGAGATATGGCAATTGCTGGCCCTAGGCAGGAGCAGCCCCATGCACTGCTACAGGCTGGGGCTGACCCCAGAAAGGCCCTTGGGGTCCTGGTGGACCCCAAGGTGACCATAACCCATCAATTGCCCTTGTGGCAGAGGTGACCACCCACATCTGGCACCTGTGCCAATAGGTGGGCTCCTTGTTACAGGAGAGATGTGGACATACTGGAGCAAATCCAGTAAAGAGCCACAAAGATGATTAAGGAATGAAGCATGTGTCATATGAGAAGGTGTCAGAGAGCTGAGATTATTGAGTCTGGAGAAGGGAAGGTTCAAGGAGACCTTACCCATATGTGGCTACTTGATTGGGTGGGAGGGTAAAGCATAGCAAAACAGCCAACATTTTATTGTGAGAGTGATGGAAGACTGGATCAGGTTGTCCAGAGAGATTGTGGAGTCTCCATCCTTGGAGATACTGAAAACCTGACTGGACGTAGCACTGAGCTACATGCTGTAGGTGACCTGTTTTGAGAAAGAGGCTGGACTAAGCAATCTGTAGAGGTCTCTTCTCACCCCAGTCATGATGTGATTCTGTGGGTAGGATATATTTTTGTTATCACATGAAAACTGCAATTGTTCAGATGGTTTCAGGAAAAAATAGGAGTAAAAAGCACACGTAGGTAAAAGTTCATTGGTAGTTAAAGCTTGAAAATGTGTTCAAGTCCATGTTTTACCTTTTACAGGATTGTCAGCTCTTGTCAGAGGATCACAGAATCATAGAATTGTTTAGGTTGGAAGGAATATTAAAAATCCTCTAATTCCACCCCTGCCACCATGGGCAGGATATGCCACCCACTAAGTCAGATTACTCAGGAGCTCATCCAGCCTGGCCTTGGAAGACAATGAGGGCACTTATTTTGAATTACACTAAGAGAGTTTTGGTGGTGGAAGTCTGGCTTGGAAAAAGTGACTTTGAATTTCCTAGCAAGCAGCATATGATGTACGTGGTGTTACCTTTGTGTGTGATGTACCACAGCTGAGGATAAGTCCTAGAAGAACTTGTCTGCTTCTGTACCTCCCTGCCAGCAGTAAACAGGGCCAGGATCTCTATTGCTTTTTAAATGCATCTGGTTTGTTGCTCACCTCCCTTTTTGTGTGTTTATTCCCAAAGGTGTTGGCTTGCTAAGTTGGTTGGCTCTGATAAAGGTGGGAGTGTAACAGCTGCAGGGTCTGATCTCTCTGGAATGAGTTTCTTGGAACACATGTGAGAAATGCAGTCTAAACCTTCAGTAGCTTGCAGGACTTGGCATGAAATTGTTGTTCTGGGTCCCTTCCAACCCAAGGTATTCTGTGATTCTCTTGTGGGCCAAGTTTATCTCCGTGTAGCCACTGAGCATTATCTGTGCCCTGTGGGCCATCTCCTCCTGAAAGCCAGTATTTTGTAATCAAGCCTGGAGAATATTGATCACTGGAAGAGAGTAACTTGGCAGGATTTGAGGACTCCGTTTCAACTGGAGGTGGCAGCAGTGGGAGTGGGCATTTCTTTTTCTGTAGGGGAGAGAACAAAACTGAAGAATTTTATTCTAAATCATCTTTGGTATTAATGTGTCGTTTAGACAGTGGCTGGGGTGGGCATATAATCTTCAGTAGACTGGTGGTGGGCATGAGGAAAAGACTGGTTGTAGTGTAGGTGAAAAAGAAGTTAGCAACAAGAGCTCCTGAAGTACTATCTGTTGAATAGTGATCCTGGTTACAGGCACCCCCAGTGTAATTAGTATGTAGGTGGGCTGTGAGGCTGCAGCTGGAGTAGAGAATTTTCTTCTAAATGTATTTATCATTGTGAATAAAAAAAGTGGAGAGGAGTTGGATTTTTTTATTAATAAAAACTGTTGCACATCATCAGCTTTATGCAAGTATTAAATAAGAGACATGTCTCTGCACAATGAGATGTAAAAGCTGCCGAAATAAAACTTGGAAAACATAAAGGCTGTCATTTAATTGCAAATCAACCCTTGTTTTCCTTGTTTCATTCCTTTTCTGCTTTATGTTTTTGTGCACTGAGGGGAAGGCCTTCAGACATCTGTGCTGACAAATTCTGGTTAAACTGTTGTACCCTGAGCCACAGGGTGACCTTGGGCAATGCATTAGCCTAACATGATGAAAAAAATGTTTCTTCCAGCTGTTAAGACTCCTGGATCTCAGGTTTCTTTTACAGTCAAGATTTTTGGGCACATCTGGAAGTAGTGTGAATTCACTACCCCAAAGTCTGCATCCAGACACAGATCCTGCAGTAACTCTGTACCTTGGCAGCATATAAAATTATGCTTGTTCTGCAGGATTTTGTGGGTAAGCCATAGAAACTTTATGCTGATCCCTGTCTCTGGGGATGCAGGGTTGGATTTCTCCATCAAGAAAAAAATCCTGCTACTCCTGCATGCACATGAAGTAGGTAGAACCTTTCTTCTTTGCCCATTCTTCCCTTTCACAGCAGTCCTGGCAGAGTCAGGCCCTTGGCCTTTCCCTGCCCAGCAGCTCTAGGGATGAGTGATGAGGGGTCATTTCTAGTGGGGCAGAAAACAGTTCAAGATGGGCTCATTTCCCTGTGTTTCCTCAAACTGTGCTGATGCTCAACCCTATGGCACCATCTCAGTACTCAGATAATACTGAGGTTGGTGCAGAGCTGGTAGGAGTTGTCTCCTGGACTCAAGGCTGGACATTGGAGGAGGCTTTCACAAAGCATTGGGGCAAGAGGTAGGGAAGAGTCGGTTGAAAATACACAAAAACAGAGGATGATGAAACAGTCAGTGATTGCTATGAATCATAGTTGACCTGGTGAAAGACCCACTTAGGATGGGTCAGGGTTGGATCTGGAATACTTATGGATATCTGCAAGGACCTAAACTTAAGAGGAAATCTGAAGATTTTCAGGAATTCTGAAACTCAGTTCTCAGAGGAACTGCAGATAACAAATCACTTTGTGTTTATCCTTAGAATTTCACGGGCCAGCTGCATCAGCATGAGCCTCTTTCAGCAGCCACAGCAAGAGCTGATACTTGCTGTTGGTGAGTTCAATCCCATCTTATGGGAGCTGAACTGCTGGAGAGTGCTCCTTTTGCTTGGTGTCTGAGGGTGCCTTGGACTCTGAACACTTGAAATTCAGCATGAAATGAGGCTGATCTTTTTAAATGCAGGAAAGTTGTTGCTGACAAGTGTTTGGGACAACGCGTAAACAAACAAGAGATGATAGGGAGCAGGAAACATGTCTGTGGTTATAAAAGTAAATGTAAATATTAGGCTTAGAGAGAAACAGAATTGTGTCATAATCAGTTCTCCAGGCTGTTGGTGCCTACCATTTCATGAGACTTTCCTATTTGGGGTAATCATTTGCTGTGCCTTTGTACAGAGGCTTTTTAGGTTGAACCTGACCCTAACTCTGGTCAAGACCAAGAAAACGCAAAGACCAGAGATGAGAAGATCACCAGAATTGAGCCTATGAGATCAACAGCATTACAGAGAAACCACAAGCAAGATTCACCCATTCAGACCTTCTCTCTCTAATAAGGATGCTGATAGAAAAATTATTTAACTCTCTGTGGTAATTAGAAAAGAAAATGGTGAGGCTTAGTTGCCATTTGAGAGAAGACTGGCAGCCAGGGCAAAGAAGTTTGCTGGTACTTGTCTGCTGGGGCTTGGGTATAGCCTGGATTTTGAAATCCAGGAGGAAGAAAAGGAGCCAGGTCAAGAGAGACTTTCCAAAATTGCTTCAGAGCAGCCTGTCTTGGGCAAAGGGAATGTCTTTAGGGCACTGTACGACCAAGCATAGACTTGCTGCTGAGTTAAACCTGCAACGCATATGCCCATGATGTCATTTGCATTTTATGTAACATGGACATGAGAACAAATATAACTTGGAGGCAGGATGAGGGCTGTACAGCTTGGTGAGCAATTAAATTTTGTTTCTATTCTTTGAAACCTCTGTAAGGACTGCTGTAAAATCTTGGGTGCTGTCTTGAAGTTTTTTGTATAAACATGGATAAAGGGACGGCAAACAAGGGGGCAAAATGAAAATCTGTGAACCATTGTTACAGCTTTGGAAGAGAGAGCTGTCTCCTGGGTCTCACTGGCAGGTTCTGGAGTACAAGGTTGTCTGCACCAGGGCTGCTCAGCAGCTGAGCTCTCAGGACAGACCCACAGATACCACAGTTCACCTGCATATCTGATGTGGAGAGTCTCTTCCATGTTTTTGAGAATACTGGGCTGGTTGCATTGGTATCATCCAGGTGTTTCCTGCCTTTGTGCTGCAAACCAGTCATTCCTCACAGGTGAATGACCAGAACTAAATGGTCATCACTGCATGTAGGCATTTTAATGTTTTGTATTTTGCAGTGTTTCACACAACCTAGAATAAATTCAATCTTCAGGTGGAATATTTTCCCAGTGAAGAGTGTAGTTTCATCAAAATGGAAATGTTTGCCTGATACCTGCTGATTTTTATGAGTCTCTAACTGGAGGGTTTCTTTTCTTCCATGGAAATGCCTAAGAGTTTCCTTTAGACTTAGGTCTGCAAAGAGGTTATTGTATTCCCTTTGGTGTAATACAATATGCAAACTTGAGTGAGTGGAAAAGATGCAAATGAAAAGTGCTAGAAGGAGCAGAGAGAGACTTTATTCTGTAAGAAAGGTGTTGAAGTTTCTTGTCAGAGGCACTACTGGCAATGTTTGTGCTGATTAATAATACATTTTTAGGAGAATTTATTATAAATAAAATGTACCTCAGCTGTGATAACGTTTGATCTTAAGGTATGGTGTATTTAAGGGCTTTATCAATAAGGATTTGGAGCAGTTGTGAGATTACTTAGTCTGATAGACTCTTGAAATTTTACTTAATTATTCTTTTCTAAATTCTGTATCTTATTCCCTTAAACTGACACTTGATGCGTTGTGTTGGAGCTTGACTAGAGGTCGACTATAACATCAGATAGACCTTGGGCACAAAGGAAGAGAAAGAATGAATGCAAGAGGTGAGCAAGTGTTGCATTTGGAAGCTGGTGCTTTTCTAAGGCACGAGGGAGGCATCTGGCACGTATCCTATCTACCTCCCTTTCCGTGGTGTACAGGGGATGAGTGGAGGGCCCCAGACCTCTTGCCATGGAGGTGTGGTGCAGAAGGTGTTGTTGCTGGTGACTGTCTTCCCACAGCCTCCAGCTCTAAAGCCAGGCAGCATTTCTCTGGACCACCAGCAGCCATAGCCTGGGTGCATGGGACCTGACATGCCAAAGGGACCCTATTCTGTAATCAGCCCCAAGCAATTAGTTTTGAAGAGATGCTGTTGTTTTGTAAAGATGCCAGGCTCTGGATGGAGTCAGGATTTATTTATTCAGATTAATTCACTTGCTGGCCAGCAGGAGAATTCCCCTTCCGGGTGCTGCTGCAGGCACTGACTGTGGTGCCACTGCTCAGCACTAAGGTAAAACAAACCCCTTCAGGATTTCTGTAAGGCCCCAAAAATCTCACTTAGCAAAACACTTAAAAAGACTTAATTTTCATGCGCTCTGAGTTAGACACACAGGAGAAATACTGATCATATTCTCAAGAGGTCAAAACAACAAAAAGAACTTTACTGGCAACTTTATAAAATCAAATAACTTTGACAAAAGATTTAGAGCAGCATTCAATCAACATAAAAAATTTCTCAAAGCATTAA
Source organism: Toxostoma redivivum (assembly GCA_013397375.1). Classification (NCBI taxonomy): domain Eukaryota; kingdom Metazoa; phylum Chordata; class Aves; order Passeriformes; family Mimidae; genus Toxostoma; species Toxostoma redivivum. Next base: position 590,996 of record VXBI01010452.1, on the reverse strand, counting down.
CTTATCCCATTCAGCTAGCAAACTCTAAGCCTGTGTGATCTTAAGTTTCTCAAAATCCCAAAAAGAGGGAATTAGAAGAAGAGGAAAGTGAGAAAGACAGACAAGATATGGAAAAGAACAAACATAACTACCACTCCTGATTCCAGCAGTGTTCAGCTGATAGAAATTCCAAGAGAAGGTGGGGTCAAGACATGTGCTTGCCTCATGTCTCAGGTTAAATCTTTGGCTTCCCTGGGCCTTTCCCCTGTGGGAAGATAGGTTGAAAGGATAGTGCAGAAGGCAATCTTTCCCAGTGAATTATAGCTGTATTGATTATTGAGGAGTGGAAACAGCCTTGCCTGCCCAATGAGGTTGGGTGTTACAAAAGAGTGGGTTAGCTAGCTGACAGTAAGTTATAGTTACAGCTTGAGATCCAGGGTCTGCTGCAGTTTGGGATGGAGTCTGCTGGCTGTGCTGGGAGGAGGAAGGCACATGTGGTTGTGCAAGGGACAGATAAGGTAAGGAGATGCTGTGTGAGGGACAGACAGGGTTAGGTGGCCAGGTAAGGGACAGGTTGGGGTTTAGCCCGTCATGCAGAAGGAAGAAGGAAGTGTGCAGAGAGGAGAGAAGGAGTTAGAGCTGTGTGGGAGCTGTCTGTAAGAAAAGGAGTCAGTGCTGAGTGAAGCTGCCTACGAGGGAGGAAGTCAGAGTTGCTTGAGAGTTCACTGAAAGAAGGTATGAAAAGTTTTTATTAAAGAACTGGTGATAATGCCAGTCCAGTCTGTCTTGACATAATTACCACAGTCCCCTAGGTGGAACTCCCAGTCATTTGGCCTCTTAGGAGCTGGGCTAGGGGCTCCAGAGATGGGTGTGGAGTGTTTCCTCTGGTGTGCCAGGGGCTGGCAGCCACTGCAGAGCTGCGATACAGGCTTGGGGTGTGGGATATGCAGGGCAAGGCATCGCCTCACCAGAGCCAAGGTCCAACCTGCTCCTTCCCCACAATGTTTCCAGCCTGAAATGTTTTAAGCCAGCAACACTTCCAAGCTCTCACAGCCCAAGGTGCTATTACACTATTTGTAATTGTACAGGGATATACGTGGTGAAAACCAGTCCTAACATCATGTACAAAATATTTGGTTCTGAGCTGACCGTTGCCATTCAGGAATGGTTTACCTGGGCTGTGATAACTTGTGTGGTGGAGACATTGTTTTGGTTGCTTGCTCAACAGTGGTCAGAAAAATAAGTCAAGGTGCCCAGCAATTAGTAGGAAGAAGACAGAGCAGCAAATTCTGTGACTCTTGAAGCAGTCTCAGGCAATCAGGCCTCAGGATATGGAAAACTCCAGTCAAATCTGTCATGGGAGCATTTAAGTAATGGTAAGGAGATGTTATTCATACGGGTGTGGCTATATTGGAGTACAGGCAAACCAAATTTATGCTCTAAACTCATTAGACATTTATCTGTAAGCATCACTGCTGGTGTTGTGCCTAGCAGAAAATTCAGTGATGCAATGTAAGTTTTTACTGGCTCAAATTCAAGACTGAGTACATTATTTATAGGAAGCAAAGGTACCACTGAATTATTCAGGGCTTGCTGAACAGGTGTTGAAAATCAGCAACACCACGCTAACTTAAGTGGTTTCTTCTTTAATTATGCCATTATCCCACAGCCTGCAAAGCCAGGGCCCTCTACAGGCTTAGTAGGGGTAAAACTAATATTTGATGCATAAAAATACGCATATGAGAAATCAATGGCTTTTCTTGATCAATGGCTTCATGATGATGTATTGCAGCTTGTTTGCATGTTTCCAGCAGCTTGGGGAGGATGTTTCAAAGTGGTGGGGCAGGTGCTGGTAGCTGAGATGGCAGCAGGACCACCCTGCTCTGGCTGTTCTGTGTATTTATGGAGGAAAAAATGTCTCAATCCCCTCCTCTTGAGAAAGCGAAGACACCAAGACAATCTTCCTGCTCACACACACAGTGCTCCCTCCTCTTTGCATCCTGGGCAGAGTGAGCCCAGTGGCTGCTGCCAACAGATGCAGAGCAGTAAGGAACTCTCATTTCCAGAGACTGTAAAATATGTCTGCTGTTTGTTAAAGGATGAACATTATTTACCCTGCAAAACAAATTTATAGAATTTTAAAGAGAAACTCTGTGCCTTTGGGGGGGAAAGGAGTTTTTATGTGTTTTTTCACAGTTACTGAATTTTTAAAGCTTTCCTTAGAGAGTGGGTCATATTTTCTTCTGGCATAAATATTATGCAATTAATGTGAAGCATATACTGGCCTTTTGCCAGGTGAACATCTGACTTTTTATGTAATTTTCTAAAATCCATTGTAAAAATGTTTTCTTGTTTTTCTCAATGCAAGGATTTTTTTGCGAGGAGGGAAGGTAACTGGCCAGTAACACACACAACATTGACTAAAAGACAACATAAATAATGAAAACAGGTTAAAATGTGTATCTGCTTTCTCAGAAGCCTTGGCATGTTCTCTAACTGCATAAATACACAACTGTGGGTCAGGTTTCTGGCTGTTTGAACTGATCGTTGATGTAGAAGGTGTTGTCTTCCCCAATATTTAGAGGCATTAGAGTGCAAGCTGTCAAACTTGGAAACAGAGCTAGTGGGAAGAGAGCTGGTGCGATGGTCAGATGTAAATGGTTTCTTTGGGAAAATCACTGCTGGCTGAAAAAAATACCATTTGTAGGACAAGACAAAACATTGTATCTTAATAATTTAACTGAACAGGGAAATGAAAGTGCCCTTTTGATGCTTTTTTGCTTTTCCTTTGTGTGATACAGTGATAGCACTACAGACTTCTGGCTCTACTAGTTGTGCTTCCCAGAGTGAAGCCCCCCTGCTATTAATGGGTGCCGTCCAGCCTGCTGAAAAAGTCACAGCAAAAGTCTGAATAAATTCTGTTGATTTCATTAAAGACCTTTGCCAACCTGCAGTGTCCTATCCCTGATAGGTGATGGGCATCAACCCAGGAAGATTCTTGCTCCTGCAGAAGCCCCCAGGGATTTCTATGTCACTGCCAGCTGGGCTGAGGCCAGCACAGGTAATTGGCTTTTCTCAGGCTGCTAAGGTGCTGCATTTATCACTGGAATGATCTGAATGAACAGTGCTAAGTCTGTACTTTTTAGCTGAATTTCCAATGACTGTCAACAGCTGTCTTTCAAGGTTCCTTAGCATATTGCTCACATCCACCTGACAGCTCTTAGACATTCACTTAAGGATCTCATTGCTCAGCTTTTCAGGGGCTTCTTGCCCAGCAGGACCTTGGCCACTGTGGGAAGACCTTCTCAAAAGGACCTATAATTTCCTAATTTTATTTTCTCTCTGGGGAAGGTGACCTTAAATGCCCTCATGTTCATTGATTCAAATCTCCAACTCTGAGCTAAGTGCATTATATCCTAAAACCATTCCAAATAACCAAAATAATTTTCTCTATTTCATTATAAGTTTCCCTGGCTATCTTTGTCACATGGGTTCCAAACTGGTTGTTAAATAGCAAAGCAAGAACTATTTTTATGCCTGTAGGTTAAATACAGGTTAAATACATCTCGCAAATGCAATTTCCAAATTAAGCATGCATATACCTAATCCATTGTAATCTGGCTTTTCTGTGGTTACCCATACAGATAAGAATTCCTATTAAATAGTCTGATTTATCTCTCTTTCCAACCCTTTCAGATTAAATAATAATAATTTTTTTCTATTATGTCTTATTATTATGCCATTAAAAATTATAAGCAAACACTAGATTTAATCACCTCACTGTTTCAAAGGCAAAGTTTGTTTGATGGACTCCCAGGACATCTTCTCAAAATACTAAGTTCTTCATCTATCTTAACATAAGATATTGTCATGACACATTCTTATTAGGCAGGTAGCAGTTATTTGGGAAAAAAGTGTTCTTGAATGTGTTATCTTTAGCATTAATTTCTGGGTCTGAGTCTGGATGTCCAACATTTTACTTGTCTAAGCAATTAAGTCTATCATCCTTATCTAAGGTCACATTTGCTTTGGTTTAGCCTTTTGTTTTGAGTAGTTCAGTCTGCATAACTTCTATAAGTAGAAACCATCCTTCTTGTTGGTGATGTAATAAACTGATTTAATGCTTGAACCATGTCTGTTATAAATTATTTCCTAAAATTTCACTTTTTAATTCCTTAGCCTGTTAAACAGAAGTCATCTAGTTGGTTAAGGTGAATGGTAGTGAGTCAGAATGTATTTTGGGTATGAATCATCATTACATCAGTAATAATGACAGCGAAATAATGCTGTCTATAATTTAAACTTGAGAACAATTGTAATTTCTGCTGTTTTACACCAAAAGCCACACTGACGTATTAAATTTGTCAAAGCTACAGGACTGGCAGAGGCAGACAAAGCAATAATTGAGCCAATAACACCTTTGATCAATGCTTTGTGCTTTTACTAGGAAGATACTTTTCAAGCTCATTTTGCTGTTACTAAAAAATGTTTGCCTTTCTGTTGATAGATTTTTAAAAATTGAGGGTAGAATTAGACTCCTGGTGTCTAGCCACATCAAAATCCCTGTCACCCATACTGAGTGGAGGAAGGGAGGCCTCTCTAGAGATGAGCTATTGCAGCCACACAAATCGCTGTGTTAGGATAGGCTCATGCTTGTCTTCTGGAACAGCAAAATGTTTAGAATCACATAGAAAAGCATTTTACTGATGCCCTCTTCAAATGGATTCAGTTATTGAATTCTGTTAAATTTAAGAAGTCTAGATTTTCTCTTTCGGGTGGGTATCTGACATAAATATTTTCTTGACTTCAATCATATGACCTCCCTTTAAAAAATGTCTCCATTTTATTTCTGTCAGACTTTCACAGGAAAATGGATGGACTTTAAAACTCCATACCTATACTTTCTCTTTCATATTTTTGCTGTGAAGTTAGTTTGCTTAGTAACATAAATCCAGCTGCTCAGATTGGGAAATATATATTGATGAGTCCTTCTAGAAGGCTCTAAAAATATTAGAACTAATACTTAACTCCCTAATGATCTGCTTTAGGATCTGATTTGCTAGGCAAGGGTGTAAATCCTGTATCTCTCTGGGTGAGATGGAAATGCTTACACTGTATGGAGGGTAGAGCCTTTGCCTTTTCATAAATATGGTCTGCCAGAATTTGTCAGTTCAGCATCAGCACCAGCCACTTGTACAACCGGGACAGGTGAAGGAGACAAATTAAGGTATGGCTCACCTGATGAAAAATCATCAGTTAGCCTTATTAATGTGGTGGTGATAACTCACATCTGTAACCTGAATGGGTTTGTGCCCTTGTCAGTGCTGGGGCAGCAGAGGGATGTCTGATGAGCCACAGCTGCTCTGCTTGAAATAGGAATAGCAGAAGGCAGGAATTGACATCTGTACAGAGGGGATGTGACACAGTGAGGGGGCCCAAGCACAACACAGATATGAACAAGCACCCGGTGCCTCAGGTGCTGTCCTTCCCAGGGGAGATCTTCCACTCTCTCCTTGTGCAGAGCATTTACACCATAGTGCAGGTGGTGAAGCATCACAGCAGGAAGAGGTTTAGGAAGGAACTGAGGTGAGGTGCCCGTAAATATAGGTGAGTATTTTTCCCTGGGCAGCAGTTAATGACAGCCTGGATCCTTCTATGAACAAAAACACTTATATCTGAAAATTAAATGGCAAAAAGGAAAAAACCATGCTGAAGTGGCTGTAGAAACCTTGTACTGGTGTTGAGCACTGGAAATTATTTTCATCATGTGTCCTGTGGTGGTAGAGGGAAGCCAGTTGTTTGCTGCAGGAGTAGCAAGTATCAGCTACTCTCAACAACCCAAATGCCTGTCAAGTGTTATGATATGCTGTGCTAGAAGTCGGAAGGAGCAGTGCACTGGAAAAATGAATAGAAAAATGGAATGGGCTTCTGGTGGGGCAGTCAACAAGTATCATAGGGCTTCATTCCATCCTAGTATAAGAAATAGTTTTTTTGCAGTGAGAACAATCAATCACTGGAACAACCTCCTCAGGGATGTGGCAAAGTCCCCATCAATGCAGGTTTTCAAGGTGTGACAAGATATGGTGCCAGGTAATTTCATCCAGGCTTCCCTTTCCACAAAAGGTTGCCCAAGGTGACCTTTGAAGGTTCCTTACTGACCTGGTTATGATTCTGAAAGTGGCTGCCCTAGCAACATGGGCCTATATGTGGGTATGTAAGAGCCATGGATTTGTTCTTGGGATCCAACTTTTATACTGATAAAACTTATTTGAGGAATTGGCACTAAACTTTCTTAAGGCGCAGTTGCTGCTGAAAGATTCCAGCAAGAGATATTCTGCTTCAATATCTGATTGCCCGTACCAGAATGTGCCAGAGCAACTCTACTTGGGCAGCACAAGGTGAGTCAAGAGTAAATGCATTGCTGTTCCTGTGAAGGAGTAATTTCTACCTTATTTGATAGAAAGTCAAGCAGCACAAATCTTACCTGCTTCCGTCACTTTCTACACTTTGGTTTTGCACTCTTGACATTCAGTTTTCCTTTGGTTCCTTCATGCCACCAGATTAGCACATCATTAATGAAATCAGAAGCATTTTTTCCCCTATAACCCTCATGCATTGATTAGTTGGGAGGTGGCAGAAGAAGAAACAAATGTTTGTATATCCCATTCCAAGCAGCTAAAGCACTGTGCAGGTTGCTGGTTCTCATTCCAAACACATCCTAGTGATGCATCCCACACTGGGGATAGCACAGCATGAAGGAGAGATGCTCAGGATAAAGATCAGCAGTGCTATTCATCAGTTTTGTATTTGTGAGCTAGTGAGACTGCAGAGTCATCACTACAAAACTCCACCTGGGGTACCAGTGTCACTGAACATGTGTTGCTGCAATTTACTTAGGAAAGTGGAAAACAGCAGGAGAGGCTTTAACCAGTCCCAGGGTGCTGTGATTCTCCTTGCTGAGCCCTTCCTCACTGGGTCTCACAGCAGCCACTAAGTTCAGATTCTCTGCAGCACCAAGGCACTGTTGGGAAAGGGCCAGGGGAAGCTCAAGAGCTCACTGGGGACCTGAAGAGTAAAGTGATTTCCTTAGCTCAAACAGACCAAGAGATGCTTCTGAGCACACCCAGGCCCAGGAATATCCTCATTCCCATAAACACTTGTACCGGATTTACCCAACATTTCACCTGATGTCAGAGTTGCATCCCTCATGATTTTCCACCATTATGACTACTTTCTTTCCTCCCTTTATATTTTCCATTCCTTGTAATGTACTCTGTTCCTTTTTATAGTTCACTATCTTTCTTCTAATTTATAAATATTTTGATAACAAAACCAAACCTGGAACACAGGCTAGGATGCAGATATTTTTCCTTTTGTTACTAAAGATTCAGACAATCCCAAACCATTTTGGGGCTGACTCATTTGTTACCATTTGATGGATTTCCAGGTATCCATAGCATCTAACTTCTAATTGTTGAGTTTGTGAGCTTGTTTAATGTGGAAAATCTGCCAGCTCCAGACTGCTAAGAGACCTCAAGGGCACATGGGTCGTAATTTGAAAGCTACTGCATTGCAAAATAAGACCAGTAACTGTGTGACACTGTTTAGCAGATGGTGACATTGTCATTCAGTTGTGGCAGAAATGAAGCTTGCCACATATTCATCAGTACTGTCCTGTTGGCTGTGATAGGGAAAGAAGTGGACTTGCCTGTGCAAGACTGAAGTTCTTCTCTGTACATACTGGGATTTTGCAGTTACTTCCTTTGAACCCAAACAGTATGTCCTAGTGACCCCAGCACTGTGTTCCACCAAGAAAACGAGATACTTGCTTTAAAAGCAGGGAAGGTTTTCCCAAGACTGCTGATCCATGTCACTTTATCCTGCTGAAACCTCCTGCAACTCTAGGAGGCAGGCTGGGCAAGGATGCTCACTTTCCCCCAAAATGGAAGGATTTGATCTAATCCAGGGGAGGGCAGAACAAGTCCTCCATTCCTTCATCAGGCTTTGTGGGTGACCTTCAACAGCCATTTCAGCTCTGTACCTCAAGTGCCCAATTCTAAAAAGAGGTAATGGCACCAACCCTCTTGCCTCACATGGGTCAGAAATATCCAGAGAATCTGGATAAGCACCAACAGTGCTTGTGAATGGGAAAGCTGCCACTGGTCATTGGTTTCTGGTGGCCTCTGTGCCAAATCCAGTAGCAGAGGGACAGCTCTTGTGTGTGTCTGATGGAGAATTGAGATTCTTTCTAATGGAGAATAATGGCAGCTTCTGACAGCTTTATTCAAAATCATGCTGACAGCAAACGGTCTGGTTTATGATTACTTGTATGGGCTTGCTTAAGAGATGAGGAGAGCTATGGCTTTGTCTCCTCCTTTACAGAGCAATGACAAAGCATCAAATGACTGTGAGAAATGTCAGTGCAGGCTGGAAGGTAATGAGCTGCATCAGCAGGATGCAATTGGAAGGGGCAGGGGCAAAGAAACCTTTGCAAGGTGAGCTGATGAGTAGCAGTTGTCACCATATAAATGCTGCTGTTTTTCTCACAAGAATGCCTAAGATGCTTAAGATTTTAATCAGAAATTTGTGAAGGGTGCATAGCAGCTGGCCAATACTTTATGAAAGACAGTAGATTCCTTAAAATAAATGAGGGTCTTAACTAATCACTGTGTTCTTGGCATATAGTTATCAACATGCATAGGCAAATCAACAAATGAATACTTTAATTAGCTTATTCACAGTGGTTTATGTCCAATGAATGCTAATTTAAGTGTCAGTAAAAATGTGAGGTTAATTCTGGCATATCTAATTATGACATAATTATTGAGGTACTCAGTTAAAATCTAAAGCGAATAAAATGACTGTGGAAGCCTCCTGTACCTGCAGAGTCTGCAGGAGAAGAAACCTCAGACTTGAGGCTGAGGGCACTGTTTTATGCCCCACAGAGGGAGGCATGGGGTGGCAGCTCTCAGGAATGTCGTTTCCTCCCTGGTTTGCACTGTATGAAAACACCCCAAAGTGGAGGTGCTGCTGCAGAGTTCAAAGGGTGAGTAAGTGGGATAGGAGTAAGAGGAGGGATAGGAAGCTGCTGATATTTCCAGGCTACAAATGAGATGTGAAGAGGAGTAAAATTACTTTGCTTAAGTCACACAAGGCAGTACCACTGAAGAACTCAGCTTCTGCCCCCTGCACTCCAGCCCAGCATCTCACATGGGTCCTGCCTCTGAACTTGCTTCCCCTGGCTTGCTCCCATTGCAGGGGAGGTCCTTTTTCCTCTTTTTTTTTTTTTCCTTTTTTTTTTAATATGGGCATATTTCCCCATATGAGCACATCCAAAAGTAGTGGTGGAGGGTTAGTTTTTTCTCTTTCCCTGTGATTACTGATTAATAAAGAGCTTCAGAAAACTGATTACAGTAAATGAATGCTGATTGCAGTGCCAGAGTAAAGCGATGAATTGTGAGGGTAACAGTTAACTCTGATTCATCTGCTTTATTTCTGTTTTGTGAATATTTTTAAAAATCCATAGCTCATCAGTAGGAATCTGTGAGTCAGGAGCCAAGGCTTTTCCACCAAACAATAGACAGTGAAGAAGTTACAGGCAGAGGTCAATGGGAGAAACTCTTCACCTTCTCTAGTCCCATGGGGACCCTGGGAGGTACTGCTGGATGGGGTCCATGCCACATGTGAGCAATGCTGCAGGCCTACAGCCTGCTATTAGAAATAGCATTCAAGAATTTTTTAATAATATGTAATTTCTCCTTTGGGTTCATATGAGAGGCAAAATGAGCCTAAGCACATAGGGCTGTCCTTAAGGAAGAGCCTGCTTGAGAAACTTGGTTTGTAGATGCTTTTACTGAAGTCCCCCTCTGCCTTCCCCCTACAAATCAGGATTTCAGCCTTCTTGTATTGACCTCAGCTCCTAAATGTGCGTTAGTATTGCAAGAGCACCATGAAGAGTTTAGCCCTAAGCACCTAATATCACAAATCAAGTGCACAGTTCTATGCTAAAATATACTATCTCCATAAACAAAGAAATGTCCCAGGATTGACTGGAAATAAATAAAAGCAGTAAAATAGTAAAACTGCAAACAGTCTCCAACAACAAATAGTAGAACAGAAAAATGTCAGCTTTGTGCAGAAGCCAAGATATTGTTGAAAAAAGATGAGTAGAAAAACAATAGATGATTATACTGTTTATTCTTTTACCATAACATGTGCATGTGAGGAAAGGGTACGAAGAAAATTATTTTTACAAACCCACTATGTGCAGCATCAAATCAATCAACATTGTTAAGAGAAAAAATGGACTTGAATGTTTGAAAGGCAGCAAATGTCTGAGTGTGAAAAGGGCAGAGGCAGCTGGTCTGTTTATCAGAATCTCTGAGGCCGCAGTGATTTTAAAATCGGATATTTCTTTTGATTTGTATTTGTTCTGTCTCAGATGAGTTATATCGTGGTTATCTATTCTCTTTAGTGTGTTTTATGGTGATAGCCTGTTCCTTAACTCTGAGACTCAGATTTACTGAATGTTGTACAAGTAATGCCTCCTAAATCTGGAAAAGGATGAGCAAAATCTGTCAGGTAGAAATTGGAAAAATAATTGAATTTTAACAAGTTTAAATGAGACTCTCTGGAGTAGATCTTTGGCCTGTATTGAGCTAACTCTGATTTCTTTGAACTCAATAGGAGTACAAAGCCTGTGTATGGCAATTTTGAGAGTCTCACTGACTTTATTTTCATAGTTATCTGGAGAATACTGCTGTAGTCAGATGCCTCTGGCCTAAATTAATGTTTTTTTCTAGTGCTTTTATGTGGCTCAAGTAAGGTGTCTGACATTGTCTGTTGGAGAGGAGATGTGAGTTGGCAGATGTCATTTCTTTGCAGACTGTGGTGCCAGAGGCCTTGGGATGGGGAACAGGTCACCCAGAGCCTAGCAGAGAGCAAGGGAAAAGCTGCCATCAGCAGAAAACTTTAAGCAACAAAAATATTCCAGAGTTGTTCTGGAACAGATGTTCACAGACATTCTGTGGCATTCTCCCAGCCATTAATCAACACCACAGAAATGCACACACCTTCTTACATGCTTGCTGGAAAAACTGAATTTGCTTATTGGGATTCAGCTTCTTCTTAGGGCATAAAAACCACTTGAAAACCAAATGAAAAAATCTTGTTTGCACCTTGGTTCTATTGTACTGGTTTGAAAGCAAAACCAGTGAGAGGCTCCAAGTCAGTAATACAATTTTAATAGTAAAAAAAAAAGGAAAAAACATAAATACATGCAATAATACAAAATAAAACCACTGACAGAGGCAGAATACAACCTGACACCCTGTCAGTCAGGGTGTTGGTGCAGTCCCATTAAATGGTGGCTGCAGTCCTCCTGGATGACAGATGTAGTTCTGTTGAAGCAGTGCTCCTGTAGAAGGTACAGTTTTCCTCTGAAGGTCCAGTGATGATATGGAAAGGCGTGTTTTCCTCTTCTGGAATCCAGTGGGAAAACGCTGCCTTGGTGTTCTAAATCTCGGTTTTTATTTAGGTAGGAAAGGCATGGCTCCTCCCTGTGGCCGGAGCATCTCCCAATGGGATGATGTAATCTTATCAGTCAGGCAGTGGGGCTTAATGGCCCATTAACAGAAGGTATCTCCCATAGAGATAAGGCTCAGCCCTTCTCTCATTTCAACAGATGGTGATAGAATACATTTTGAATTGTAAGCCAGTACATCTATAAATATTATACATAAACTGTCCCCATGTTTTTCCTGCCTACACTTCACTCACATATATAGCTCCATCCTCTATTTTCTGCTCCCTACACAGATGTGCCACCTGTAATTTTGTGTGGGTTGTTACTAGACCCCATTCCTACAATTCATGCCACCAAACTGCATGTCTGTATCTGAGCAAGTCATCTAGGCCCCCTTTACAGTACATGGGGGAAAACTGACTGTCAGAATTTCATTCATGTCATTCTATAGTTTTAGATTTAAACTACATTTAGAAATACTTAGAATGAAACATATTTAGAATATATTCTTTAGATAAAGCTGCCTATGTCCCTCAATTTATCAGAAAGACAGTCCATTCTAACCAGCTAAGAAAGAAAAAATCTCAGTGAAGTGAGTCTCATGTGCTGATTTTGGCTGGGGTAGAGTTAATTTTCTCCATAGTAGCTGTATGGGGCTGTGGTTTTGATTTTTGCTGGAAATAGTTGATAAAGTACTGATGTTTCCATTATTCCTGTGCAGTGCTGACACAGAGTCAAAGCCTTTTCTGCTCCTCACCCCACAAGTGAGGAGGCTGGAGGTGCACAAGGAGCTTGGAGGAGACACAGCCAGGACAGCTGACCTGAGCACTGTTGTCTCTTTTCTGCCATGCAGCTCCAAACAGGGCATGAGCTCCTGGGCTGGGTGCCACAGGGAGGTCAATATGTGTTTGGTAAACTGAGGTGAAAGAAAACTGTGTACTAAAGGCTTGCCCTCCATTCTCACCATGGATCCATGGATGGGGGATTCAGTAGTTAGGAAAGACAGAAAGTTGTGATGTCCACTGCCAATAACTCGTTCGGAAAGGGCATACGCTTCCTTGAAACATATAATTTAACATATATTTTTTGCCTGGAAGAGTTTACTTTTATCTCAGTCATTTACCTACAAGATAAATATTCATGATGATTTCATTGCATGTTATTGATGATGTCATTTGCTGATGCAGGCTACATTATCAATCTTGGGAAACTTCCATTAGGAAAAGAAAGAATAAATAGATCAAATAATGCTTAGGTTAAAAATGTTACTGGTTTAAGACCTTTCTTGTCAGTTTAATGTTATTCCTTTGAGACTTTTGCAAATCAAAATATTGATACCATGCTTTGAATAGTCAGAATATCTTTTCTGACCAGCATGCACACTTTTGGTCTTCTGACATCTCTTATTCTTTTAATTCTCTGTGTTACTTGATCATGTCTGTCAAAAACTGCCCACCAGTCTTTTGGTGTGGTGTATGTCCAAGGCCATGTATTTCCTGGTGATATTGGGGCTGCGCTCTGCTCCTTCCTTCCAGTTGTCTGGGCAATGCCAAGGAGGACTGTTCAGTGTTGCCTCTGCAGATCTCAACCTTCAGACTAAAGTTTGCAACATGCTGAGGCATATTTCTAACAGCTGTAACTTTTGTTCTCTGACACCCAACAAATGTCAGCACATTTTAATGCTTTTCTGTCAAAGAACATTGATCTCACTATGCCATGCTTAGAAATGTGCTTTCTTTATCCAGTGTAAAGAGACTGGTTTTTAAATGAAGTTTCCCATATTCAAATGCATTCTTTTAAATTTTACCAAGTGGTCCAGATCACTTTGCAAAGTAAGACATTCTCTTGCTTGCTAGTTGCCCGATCTTGTCATCTGCTGCATATTTTCACAGCAAAAAGCGTTTTTCACAGTCAAAGCATTTATTTAATGCTGGCTGAGAGTCTGATCTCTGCAGGAGCCTGCACCAAATAAGTCTCTTGTGGCTCTGTTGATTCCTGGGCACTCTTGAATACTTATATGTGACCTAGCCTTGAATGTACCTAATCATTCATAATCACAGAAACATAGAATATGCTAATTTGGAAGGAACCCATGAGGATCACAGAGTCCAACTCCAGGCCCTGTGCAGGACACCCCAAGAATCACACCATGTGCTTGAAAGCATTGTCCAAATGCTTCATGAACTCAGAGAGGCTTGATGCTGTGCACTTCCCTGATGTGTACACCTCTGTCATGCAAGTTGATTGATGAACACACTTGCTGGGGTTTAACCCCAGCCAGCAACTCCCCCAGTGAAGGGGGGAAGGAACAAGAAGAGTGAAAATGAGAAAACTCATGGGTTCAGGTAAGGACAGTTTAACAGGTAAAGCAAAATCCACAAGCTCAAGCAAAGCAAACCAAGGAATTCATTCACCACATCCCATGGGCAGTCAGATGTTCGGCCATCTCCATCACATGTAACTGTGACTTGAGAAGAAAAATGCCATCTCTCCAAACATGTCCCCCTCTTCCTCTTTCATCAGCTTTATGAGCTGAGCACAATGCCATGTGGTGTGGGATGTCCCTTGGGTCAGTTGGGGTCAGCTGTCCTGGCTGTGTCCCCTCTCAGCTCCTTGTGCACCCCCAGCCTCCTCTCTGGTGGGGGGAGGAGCAGGAAAGTCTTTGATTCTGTGTAAGCCCCGCTCAGGAGTAAATGAAACGTCCCTGGATTACCACACTGTTTCCAGCACAAATCCAAAACACAGCCCCATACAGCTACTATGAAGAAAATTACCTCTCTCTCAGCCAAAACCAGCACAGTATTGCATAACACTCAAGTGTCTCAGTAATATCTGAGAATATGAATATAGTGTATAGATGTGTAATCTTGTTAGGAAAATGCCCAAACCTTCCTTTTTCACAAGTCTGTTCTGAATTACTGGGTGGTCCCTCAGATCTGCATATCTAGACCCTTGTTTTACTGATCTGAGATATCCTTTCTACATTATCTGGGGTTAATGAGTTTTTCTTTGGGAGCTTCAGCAGTATTTCAGCCCCATGGTGCTTCCCCTAGTTTCCCTAGAGATGTTAAAACATCTCTGCTTCCTCCTTGTAGGGGTTTTGTCTGAAAATTTTATCAGATGGCACCTCACCTCCTCCTCTGTTCCTCCTGTGGGTTGAACACCACCATCATCATGTGGATTAAACAAATTCCTCTGCTTCAGTCCCAGTTTGGCACGGACAAGTCAAAGCCCAGAGTGGGCTCCACACAAGCACAGAGTGTCTGCTCAAGCACCAGTAGTGCCTGGACTGCAGCTGCCAGCCCAGACAGGCAGGAAGCCTTGTCCTGTCACAGCCTGTTGGGACAGCATGCAGGAGTGGGACAGCACAGTCTGTACCTACATGGCATAAAAGGGTACTAATATATACTATGTACTTCACAGTACTCTGGCAATTGACAAGCTAAACAGTTACACAACAAGCTTGGCAACTGTCTAAACCTACGCGTCTAAACCTGATGAGAGCTGAAGATTTTAATATTAAAATGTTGCCAAAATCAACGTGTTTTAGTGCAAAAAGTTGCAGCATAGCTATACGTAGGATTTTCTCTCTGACTGACTGTAGGCACAGCCCAAAGCAGCTTGTGATAAGGACACAGTTGGCCCTTTTGGCTGCCAGCTCATGCTCCTGGCTCAATTCAATTTACCATCAGCCCAACCCAAATTTAGAGCTCTTGGCTTTCCAAGTGGGCAGTTTAGTCAGAAAAGCTCTCTGTGAGTCAAGCTGATGTTTCTAGGATCACTCCTGGTGTCAATGTGGGATAAGCACAAGGAAAGTGGTGGCTCCTCTGCTGCAGAGTGCTGCCCCATGTGAGCCATCAGCAGAGGCAGGACACTGTCCCTGGCAGTGACCAGAGGTGCCACACAGGCAGGGCAGCCAAAGCTGACTGGTGCAGGCTGGTGCTTAGGCTGGTCTGTAATTTGTGCAACACAAATGGACTGAGAAGTGGGACCTTCTCATTTCAGGCTGTTTGATCCAGGTTTCATGGAGAAGGTGCTGTATGAGGGGCTCAGTCATCAGGCACTGCTACAGATCAGACTTGAGTTATGATCTGAAATTGAAGGCAGCAAGGTTACAGAGGATGGTATTCAAGGTTTCCTTTTATTGCTTTGGTCTCTTACCTCTCAGGGAATCACATAGGAAAAGGCAGTAAGAAAGCATGAATTTTTCAGGGTCCCTCTTTGGAAATGTTTTGGCTATATTTTGATACACTTGCAAAATAAGTTATAGTGAGTTTTTGTCCATTCATTTCTCTTAGACAAATATCTTGGAAACACGAGGCACTTTTCAGATTCAGCAGTTCCAAGGGAGACAGCAAAGATGATGGGTCAGATTTGGGTCTGCTCTTTAGTGCAGATCTACTTGTTTTATTTGTGCAAAAAGGGACTTCAGGCGACAGTCATGACTTCAGAGAAATTAGGGCAAATATTTCAGGGAAGGTTCCAAGATGCTGCCTATTTGGTATGACCTAGAAAACATCCTTTTAAGCAAAGCATTAAACTCAGAAGAGGAATTTTTGTGGTCTGAGCTGTACCACAGGCTGCTGCCCATACCTGAGCACAGAGTCTAACTCCCTGCATGTAAACCTTCTCTGTGCTTTGGGTTACTACTAGAAAATTTTCCTGGAAGAGGACATGATAGTGCTGCCATAAAGCTTCTGTGTACTGGAATGAGTTTTCTTTAATATGATTACTTATTTGAGGTGTGAAGGATGCCAATAACTCTCACCAATTTGATGGGAGTTGTAAGAACTCAGTCCATAAAATATGGAGAATGCTGTATAGAGGTGGGTAAACTCATCATCTCGTAAATACAATAGAAAGCTGCAGTGCATTTTCCCCCTAGTCTGACACACACGTCAAATCCTATGCACATATTTTTAAGCAGCATCTCATTTTTTATAAGGCAATCACATTACTGGGAAATTAAAATTAGCCATAGAGAGATAGATTCTGCAAATTCTTTGCAGTGGAGGGAGAGAAAATGGACAGAGTTTTATCAGGAAATGAAAATCAGGCCAGTTTTATTGCCACATCAGGTGTTATTTATTGCAACGGGCACTCAGTTAAAGAAAAGCCCCAAACCAGCCATCTGTCCTGAATGAACAAATTGACAAACTGATGCAGAGCCGTTCACAGAGTGCAGCAGAGTTTGCTCAGTAGCTCAGTTTGTGCCACAGAATGAATGGGAAGATTTTGCCAAGCAGTTTACCAGTCTTTTGCCATTATTACAAGCAGAGGTACTGATAGGAATGTAGCTGTATCCATGAATCTCCATCCTGCCTTCTTTCCTGAGGTGGCAATGTAGACACTGTCCCCAAGATGCTGCTGTCTGTGTGTGTACCTGCGAAATGACCAAGACTGTACCACTTTGTGCCTGTCTCTTGGCCTCATTTTCTTCACTCTCCAGCTGAACACTGAGCATTGTTGATTCTCCCCACTTTTCCTTTGGTAAAACATGTGGGATAGCCTTAAATACAAAACATGAACCCATTTTTTTACCATGCTTGAAAGTAGTCTACCCATAAAATTATTTCTTCTACAGTCAGGTTTGATTATTATTAATCAGCTGCTAATCAAAAAATAACATGTTATACAAACAGACTGCTACCACCCCCAGCGTCAAAAATTACTTTTTGAAATACATTTTTGCATAGAGTTAAAATACTCTTGTTGATAGATTTTCACTCTGCCTCCTCTACACTTCACAGATAACAGTGGAGTTATATATAGTGACAGTCTGGCAACAGGAAGTATTTCCCAAGGAGTCTGTTACTGATGTGTTAGGTAAGAGCTGCAGACACAATCCTGCTCCACCAGCATGAGCAGTGAGAATCTCAGTGGCCTGGAAATGCCATGACAGTGTCCACCTTTATCTGCCTGCATCACTAAAGACAAACAGTGTCTGGACAGCACTTGAATGGGAGAGAAGTCATAATTTTCCATGGGTGGGAGCACTGCAGTCAAGACAAGATGCACAAATTGTTGCTAATTCTATAGGATCATGGGTATATAAATATTGAGCAGACAGTTCATAGCTGTGAGCTTTTAGGAGCAAGGGAGCTTTTACATGGTTTTACAAATTGTCTGTCAGAGTGGGAGTATCAGCTTGGCAGGGAGCTATACAAGATGAAGTCTTTTATTATAGCACAACTACAGTGGGCTAGGGAGAAAAGGTGGGCAAGAGCAGAGCCTCAGGGTTAACTCAGGGTTCTTGCTCCTCCAGGCCTGCGTGTGGTAGAAGGACATGGGGGAGTGAGATCCCACTGAGGGAAAATAAGAAAAGAGAAGATGAAAGTTGGAGCAAAGTGGTGATACAAAGGTCAGACAGGTCATTTCCATGGGATCCGTAGGGGGGTATGAAGAGGCAGTTCCCATCAAACTATTATTGTCTGTCCTCACATTACACTGCATTTCAGTTGCCCAAAGGCACTCTGAATCCAAACAGTTTGAACAGAACAACTCAGCCTGGTTTCTCTAGGTAAACCATGAGGAGAAGTCCTAGTCAGTGGTTCAAGCATCAGATCTGGAATTGAGACCTGGTTGCTCCACCTCTATTTAGAACACCTCTGCCCTTGCCTGTGCTGTTCTCCACTGAGAGGGTGAAGCAGGGACAAGTCACAGCTATTGCTGCAAGAACTGATCTAGGCTAGACCCAGGCTCAGCTAAGTGAGCAAGTGGGTATGAATTCTTCATCTATTTCCTTTTTGCCTTCTGTCACTCAGGACTCAAAACTCAACATTCAGGGCAGGCAGACCAGCATTGCTGAAGCCGGAGGAGCATCATCTTGAGCCCCTGCTCAGGGCAAGGGGCTCTCCCACCTGTGTTGTGTTCCATCTGCAGAAGAGAAAGTGCATTTACCTCCTAATAAAGGTTATAAATAAGGCAGTGAAGTATCTGCCTTTTCATTTGTGCTTGATTAGGGCTTATTCAACTTCTACTTTGGAATGACAGCAAAGCTTTAATATTAAACAGTCCAAGTCTCCTGAAGCTCAGGGTGAACTGAAGACTGGAGATATTGGGATACCACACAGGTCTGGCTCTGGCTCTATGATGGGAAGAAATGCCTGTAGCATGGACCTGGACATAACATTTCCTCTCCTCCCACAGATTTTTGTGGCCCTGGCCAGTTGCTTAATGCCTGTTCCTAGATGAGGATAAAGGCACATGCCTGTACTTGTTCCCTGATGCTGAGCCCAGCTGCTGAGGGGTGGCCCATGTCTTCCAGGCAAACTTCAGGTGGTGCAGCCTGACCACATCCAGTTTGTGTGTTAGCAATGGTGTCAGCTCCCTGTGCAAGCCTGTGCCATGTCTGGGCATTATCAGAGACCCTGCTTACCAGCACTGTGGTAACAATTTAACAATATGGAGGACTGAGAATCTCACCAGGGAACATTTCCTTGGGGTTTCCAAGCTGAGGCACATCTTTACATTACCAGAGGTAAAATTGCAAAGGTGCACACACATGTATATGCATAAGTTATATATAAGGCATAGTTATAAGATTAAATATAGGAAAATTTTAGATGCTTGGACTTATAGCAAAGCTATTTAGGCATTAATGGTCAAAGAAATTTCAGTGGGAATTCAATATATCTGTGTATTTGCAGATCTAGGCCACAGTCCCTGTCCCAGAGGAGTTTTAGTCCCTCTAGATACTTCTCTGCTATCAGGAATGAAGGACCAGCATAAATGATGATGTGCATTTTCCTTTGATCTTTCCCCTGCTTGGCATTCTCTTCCTTTGATAATGTGCCAATCACTCCCACCCCTCCTCTCCCTGTTCCTTTTTTGCCAGACCAGATAGAGGAATCTCAGAGGTACTTTGATTGGTTTGAGTGGGCTGATTAGCCTTCATAGCCCTTGGTGCCCCAGGTATGGAGCTGAAGGCCATAAATCTCATTCAAATTGTCATCTTAATGTGATTTCTTGAGGCTCTTTAGGCTGGGATTTGGATGGAGCTGCTCACTGAGTTCATTCATTTTTCTTACTCTGTTGCAGATTTCACCAGCTTACTGTTCTATATCTAGGTCAGCTTCATAAAGCATAATTTCTGTTCTAGGGCTTCATAAAGTAACATTTCTGTTCTAGTCTTCAGCTGGGAAGACATTTGGAAGGGTCTGGATGACAAATGGTGAGACTGCATGGATCTCCAAATGAGTGGTAATCTGTGGCTCTTACTTAGTGCCTTTTAACTATTTGCAGTCTTGTGAATTGAAATAAGCCCTGTGTAAGAGACTGAAATTGTTAATGACTTAAACCTTCTAAAATTGTTGAAGGACTTTTGCCCACCATACCAAACTGCAAAGACACAGGTGAACATTTGTGAGCACTCAAGCCCACCCCTCCCCAAATATGCCCTAATACCTGGAATTTGGATTGTGATGGGAATGTGAGATAAGATAAAGGGGGTATTATTGTCAAATCATCCTAGGTCTAGGGAGGAGAATGTATCCACAAGTGATACAGGAAGGGAGACTGGAGTGCCAGTGGTTCAAACATTCAGAGGGATGTGCAGAGGCACAGAGGGTGAGCACAGCCCTCCCAGGCTACAGCTGGTGTTGGAGGGGGTAAGGAAAGAGGCAAACCCTGTGTGGGGAGGAATTGTCTCTGTCCTTACTCCAGTGAACTCAGCTGTGTTTTCTCCCCTGACAGGGAATACCAGAACACTCACACAGAGCCTTGAGGTGTCTGTCTCTGCTCATGGGCCACCATGGGCCATAATGGCCTCAATGCACCGGTGTAATAAGCAGCTGTATCTTCTAGGAAGGTGTCAAAGGCTCCCAAAATGTCCTGGGATCCACAGCATTACATCACCCAGCTGAAACTCCCTGTGCCAGAGGAGGTATCTGGGCATTCCTATTTGAGCCTAAGTGAATATAAACCCAGCAGGGTTTGTATCCTGGGAGTTTCCTCACCACCTGATGGATCCAGTCTGCAGCTGTCACTTTGACTGTGACCATCACTTTGACCAACAAACATTGAAATGGCAACAGCTGAGCCTCTTCACAAGGCCTGTGGGTAGTGAGGTTTTTCTACTCTTATCCTTTCCTTCTCTTTCTTACACATTTTCAGAAGTGATATTTTTATGCTTTTCTATTGTCATATTACTGTAGATAACAGCAGTCAAAATGGCTACATACCTGTTTTCCTGTACAACCAAGCTGTTCTACAATAAACTCTACATATGTATGATTACAAGCACTGATCATTCAGTGGCGTTTCACTCTAATCCACCCCAAGTGAGTTGAACATTGAGGTACTCTGATGGTATGGGCTAAAAGTGTTCAAAATGGGGTGATCAGTCCAAGGCTTGCTTTAATAATTTTCTGCTCTGTTAATCATGAAATAAGGAGTTAAAATAGAAGTCTCAGCAGCTGTGAGGTCAGACCTGGCTGCAATACACACAACTTCTGCCATAAGGGTGGCAGGGAGGGAGATGGAGTTGGGTGAAGAAGAAAGGGAAGGCAAAGCAAGCAAAGAGAAAAGAGGTTTAAAGGCTGAGTGGGAGAAAGAGAGAACAATTAAATGATCATCAACCCTGATGTACATTTGATGTAGAAGATGTGTGGTTTTTACAGACTCTCAGAAGACAGAAAATCTGCTCAGGAGCAGCTTTATCTGTCACTTTGCAAAGCAAAGTTCTTTTTCACACTAGAAGGAAAAAGCCATAAAACAGCACTTTGCAGAAGTGAACTGAGTTCCCATGATCAGCTAGACTGTTAAACCTGTCCTCACCAGGCTCTTTTTCTGTACCATGGACCTCTTTCATGTCAGTTTTTGAATCGAGAAGTCAAAGTGTAACCCTTCAGTGAATTGGAAGGGATGAAAAATTAGAGGTCAGAACAATCTTATTATACATGAGGAAGGAGACTTACGTTTTCTCTGGATCCATAATCTGATCTTTCCATTGTAGTTTTTTTCTGTACAGGAAACCTCCAAACAAAAGAATTTAGGTTAATGACTATGTAATAATTTTTCAGATGGTATCTATTAAATTGGAAAGTGATAAATATCTCAGTTAAATTTTAAAAAAATGCCATTCCTAATAAATTTCAGCAGACATCTGCCAATGAGGCAAATCTTATGCAAGTCAAGCATTTGAGTTGCAGGAATATTGTAAAGTAGAGGGAAAGTCTACATGCACATCACTATGCACACACATAAATAGCAACAGATGTGAACATGTAGGTAACCATCCTTTGGGTGTTTGCCAATTAAACTAGCTCCAAGTCTATACCTGAGAAGACATTCAGCTTGCAGCAAAGATTTTAAAATGTCACTTAATCTTATCAGCCTGTCCTGAAGTCAGGGCCAGTCAGTCTTCACAAAGCCCCTTGGTGCGGAAAGGTAAAGTCATGAACCTAAATGAGTGAGAAGGAGATGTGAGTTTTTTCCCCATATACAACAAATTGTGATGAGTCTGCTGCAATTTGGTATTTGGAAGGAAGCCTCATTTTCATAATCATTCAAAAGTCCTGGTACAGACCCCAAACAAGGATTAAATTTCCTTTCAACAGTACTAACTTGCCATTTTACGAGTCCCAGTAGGTGTTTTGCCATTGCATTTTTTGTGTGTTTTGGACTTTTTCTCTCATTTTAAGTTTCTTCTAGAGTTCCCCCTCTGCAAGGTCATTTTCTTGTTCTTGGCTCTGTTGGGATGAGAGACAGGTCAAATGCAGGGGCCAGCTTTCCCATGCTATATCTGGTCCTTCCAACTGCAGCAGCCCAATTGCAGAGGGAATCCTCTGGCAGGAGCCTGGAGCCTGTGCAGGATCCCTGGGGGATACCTCTGCTTTGCTTCCACACATTGCTACCTGCTTGTTCAATTCCCTGAGCTGTAATGCTAGACAGGAAAACAAGCACAGTGTTTGGAGCTAGAGCCCTGCTGTCATTTAGGAGCTGTTGGAGATATTTTGGGAATGTCACAGGTGGTTTGCCTCTCTGAATGTGAATGTTCAGGGCTTTGTTGCCACATTAAATAATGAAGTTACTAACTGTCTAGTGCATTGAAGATCTGGGACAAAAACTGTCTCCTTTTAAGCAACCTCTGATTTTAGTGCGATGGTGATAATTATATCTGCTAGTTACACAGCTGTCTTGAAACTAGTAACTTAGTTTCCCATGGGGACCTGCTGGTACATAGGAAACCCAGTACTGGTTTCTCTGAGCTCACACAGAAAAGCTGAAAGATCCCATCTTTGGATGCCAGTCTGTGCCTTTCCCCAGGTTCCCCCTCTTTCAGGTGTCTGGTCATGCTTTGTCTGTCACTCCGGGGCAGATGAAAGAAAAATGTTGCTGGTAAGATTTTTTTCTCCACTGTTGCTGACAAGCAATCTGTCCATTCCTTGTCTTTAACACTGTGCTAGAGATCCTTGCTCATCTGTGTGTACTGCTAAAGGTCTTGCAGCTGATATGGAAATGTCCGACGTGTCTGCATTCCCTGGGCCTCACACTGGCAGTGGGGATTGACATTTCCTTTAGACTTGAGGTCAAAAGCCATATAAAAATAAAAACCCTTCATAAGATGATATAAATGAACTTGCTCTGTAGCTGGCCTGAACTTCCTTACTATCTACAGCAATCAAATCAGTAATATTTTATAAGATAATAAAGTTCCAGAGTAAAATCTTCTGTTTCCAGAGCCCCTGTTGGAAAATAAAAGCATCCCCTTTTATCCATCAAAGATCCAGTGCTTTGTTCCTGCCCTGTGAGCAGTACTAGCATCTTCCCCAGAGGTCAGTCCAGCTTTGAGATCCTGATGAGTGTTACACTACAGATTTGTTGGCAATAAGCATTGTTGGTGTTCCAGGCTCTGTTGTCTGTTTTAGGTGGCAAAATCTGACCCAAGAATGTTGAGAACACCTGGAGGAACTCGGGATAAAAGCTAGATGGAGCAGCCTTGTCCCAGTAGTAGCCTACCTGCCAAAGAGACTCTTCTCCCAAAGCTTTATGAGTGTACTGTTGTTTAATGTCATCGTTATCATCACGATTATTAATAATTTGAACCACTGTACTGCATTGAGTACATGTCTATTCTAGGAAGAGGATCTCCCTGAAGCAGACAGAGTGCACCTGTGTGTAGCAGGAGATGGTCCATGCAATAGAGAGCTCACAAAATAAATATATGAGATCAGAGGCTGGGAGAAAGCAGGTGGCAGATCTTCCACTCAAGGCTCCTCTCCCTATATTAAGCTCTACCCTACTTATGAAACCCAGAAAGATCTTTGGCAACCATATGCTGTGAGTAGGAAAGCTCAATTGCTCTTAAATTCTTACAGGATATCTGCCCCTGTTGCTTAGCTGGTGGGAGTGTATCCATTCATCTCCAGCTAAGAGTTAGCCATCTCCTCTAAACTAATTTTCCATGGTCCCAGTAGAACTTTGAGAAAGAGATAGGAACATAGGGACTCTACATTCCTTGGCTACTCTCTTCAAAGTGTAATGAGTGCTTCCACCACAGCTAACAGAAGGTGCTTATGTAGGTCTCTCAGACCAGAACTTGACATCCATGTGATCGATTAATTGAGATTATAAACAAGCTTGTAGAATAAGTAACAGGAAAATGCTGAGCTGCTGATCAGCAAATATTCGCTGAGAAATTTCAAGAACTCTGGCTATATCATTTTAGGATGCTATTAGATGAGTGAATTGGACCTCAACTACATGCTATAGAAAAAGGGGTGTTTCTTCCCATATCTTTATGGAGGTTACAGATCTCACCCAGCAGCAGATGTAACTGGAGTTTTTGGACCTCTTCCCCATTACAAAGCCTATAACTTTAAACGGCCTTAAACTCCACTGATGAGTGGTGACTGCTGGTGGCAACAGAAAACATTAAAAGCCTCAAAGAAAAAAGCTGAGAAAATCTGCAGAGAAAGGCAATAACAAATATTAAAATAACCTCAACACTTTCATCTCCATCCCATTTTAATCTAGGACTGCACTCTGTTAGCATAAAGATACCAATTACATTTATTTTGTTAAATCTTTGCTGAGTAGACTGACCCCTAGCTTAGTGCAGTTATCAAGTATATTTCTGTTTTACACAGAGGTGAACAGATGGCTTTTTTGTGTTTTTTTCTGACTGTGTAAGAGAACCCATTTCTGCCAACAGAGGATGTCAGGTGAGTTAGTGGAACAAACTTTTACTTCTGTAATAATGTAATTTTGCAGTGAAACAGAGCTTAGTGTCAGGTTGGTTTCCACTCAGCTCAGGTAAATTCATTAACTTTCCAGTGTGTTACTGGAAAACTGAAGGATATGCTGGTGTTTCTGGATGTGCATGACATCAGAGCACACACTACATGTGGAACCAGGAGCTTTTTCCTCCTTGCTGATATTAACAGGAGCTGGTTTGGTCCAGCCCATGGTAACCCCTGTCATAGCTCAGTCTGGCTTGGATGGCAGTGAATCAATGATGAACACTTAAAAAAGATAGCTGTGAAATCCCATTAAACAGTAAAATATTTGAGGCTAGGAAAAGCCATTAATGACTATCTAGACCTTCAGTAAGGCAGAGGAAAAGATTTTCAGTTGGTTCATTGTATCTGATTATACTGGTAAAATAAGGAAATACTATTTTACTGTTGATTGCTAATAAAAATACATTGGTATAAAAACATTAAATCTCATTAACTAGAATTAGAAATACATCTATCTATGTGTTTAAAATGGATATGTGCTGCTAAATATGAGCAAATATATTGTGATTGCTCCCATTTGGCTGCACACATCTTTGATGAAGGCTCTGTCAAAGCTTTTGGAGAGAAACAGGGACTTCAAGGGCTTATCCAACTAATTTTAGGCATTTGCATTATGATGAGATGGCCAAAATCCTGACAGACTCTATACTTCTGTGCTGATTGAAATGAGGAGGTAATGGTTGACACAGAGGTAAAAGTCTACATTGAAGGCATCCATATTTTCTAAATGAATCTGACTGCATTTTTAGTTAACTTTTAGTTAAAAAAAAAAAATAAAAGGCATTCCTTAGAAAAACCAACTGATGGCATAACAGAAGAGCATCATTAAGGTGAAATATCCAGACTCATTTGTGATGCACCAGAAATTACAATGGGAAAAAACCTCAACTTTGGGTGCTTTGTGCTCCTGGGCTTTTACTAAACAAGGGCATGCAATTGCCAAGTGAAAACTGACATACAAGCTACATTTGAACAACACTTCATGGGGATTAATATTTTATTGAGTTAATCAAAATCAATATAAAATTTAAGTTGTTTTTTTTCAGATGTGGAAGGGATGGTGAGCAGAGTGAAATCAGTAGAGGCTGTGAATAATGATAAATATACATGTCTTTGTTATTGTAAATAGAATTATTTCTGCCAAAATCAGTGCTCTGTTTTAACTTGAATATACAGCCAGGCCAATTATTATACTTCACAAATAATGCAGTTTAAAACTTTTAATTTATTTGATGCCTCTCTTAAAGGACAGGAAAATTTAGTGAGAGAATACCGCAAACCACAAACAGAACAGTTTTTCCTCTGACTCAAGATAGCCATGTATCACCTGTGTCGCCAAATCAAAAACCTGAAGCTTATTTACCTTCAGTGTGTTAAGATATGAAAAAAAAAAAAAAAAGGCTGAAGAGGAAGAAGAGAAATAAAAATTGAATAGTTGGTGAGATGCTGAAATGCAACATTTGCAAGATACTGCTTATAACATTTCACATGCAGAAGGAATTTTGAGAAAATAGAGCTTTTTCCAGTGCTACTTTCCCAGACAAAGCAGAACGAACTCTTTGTGAAGTGAAAGTTTCAGTCTTGCCTGCAGTGCTGAGGTTTTGTTCTCCCATCCAGGGGGGCTTCAGGAGCTCAGGGGGCTCATTACACAGCAGGAAGTCAGGAATGTCTTCTGTCCTGCTATGAGTCAGGTGGGCTGACATCTGGAAAGAGATACTCAAACCTGACATGATTATATGTATATATAATGTATACATGATTTTTACCTACAGGCAGTGGGTATAAACTGACATGAGTCTTCTCATTGGTGGGAGCCTCAAGAGATGTCCCATGGACCTCAGAGCTGGGGAGGAGGAGCCTTGGGCATGGCTTGCCCTGGGCTCCACTGCTCAGTGTGCAGCTGGCTCTCAGGACAGAGGATTCTTTCACCCTGGTGTTCCCTGTCCTTCCCTTACCCCGGGCTGGGAGTGCTGTGTGGGCAGCATCCCTGCAGAAACACCTTGCAGATCCATCCCAGCTGGGGTCATATCCCTGCTCTGCAGATCAAGAGTGCTTTTCCTCATCTCCTCCTGCTGCACAGGAAGGGTAGTGATGCCAAGTAACTTGTAAATCTTCATATCCGACACATTTTGGCTTCTTTCTGCTTTCATAAAGAGCCAAGTGTGTCTGACCATTTTCTCTGGTTATAGTCAGGGCATGGAAACAAAATCAGGAACGTGTTGTGTTTGTTCCAGCAGCAGTGAGGCTCACATTGCAGAATAAACCAGCAAGCACCGGCACACAGAGCTACATATGGCAAAGGTCCACAGCCTCACACAGTAAAGTCTGTATGATATTATGATGCCAAGTCCTGTAGCTCCCTCTGGAAGCTTTGGGTCTGTCTTTCTGGGCATTCAGAAGTGCTTTACCTCATGTGCTTCTCCTTTGTGCCTTTTTCTTCTACTTACTGCTGATGATGAATTGCTGTCTGACATAGAGAAATAACTGTGCCAAAGTACACTCAGGTAGGAGGGAGCAAAGGAAAATGTGTATTATTTTTCTGTATTTTATATCTGCTATAGAAGCACAAGCTTTGATGTGCAGTATTTTCAGGAGTTCAAACCCTAGTAATAATTGTGACATGAGTGATGTTTACCATGTGCATGTTTCCTTAAAGGAGATAATGTGAAGTCATCACTGCCATCCAGACTGGCATTTTTGGAAAAGGCCACCCTCTGTCACACAAAATCCCTTGTGCCTTATGTACCCCCTCCCTTGTGCTGGTGGCAGCAGCTCAGCTATGTACCAAAGGTTAGCTGCTGAGTCAATGGAACCAAAGCATCCAAACAGTGACTTAACTTGAAAGCTACTTGCTAGGAATGGTGATTCACTGATTTGAGGTCTCTTTCATGTGAATTTGAGAGCAATTTGGTTACCCTTCTTTCCCGAAAGATTTTTTTCATTTCACACTTTTCTAGGAGCAGGAGCAGCAGAGCAACCATAAAATGCTGGATGCTCACCTTGGCAATTTCCAAAGTGCTGTGAGCCAGAGTATGCCAGGAATCTTGTTTCTAAACAACCACTCAAGGTCTTCTGCCTCTGTTAAAGCTTCCAGGCCCCTTATTCTGAAAGCTAGAAAACTTTTCCTATGCATAGATACATGAAACCTCCCTGTCCAAATCTGGGCTTTTTGACATATCTGAGGAACTGCCCTAGCACTTCCTTGGACTGAATCTGCTTTTCCCTGCTCTTGCTCCACAGACCTTCAGTCACCAAGTCAGACATTCTGTCTGCTGTTAAATGCTGAAATTAATCCCCAACTTGTTATTTTGGCAGCATCCTTAGACTGTATCGTTTCTGACAAGCCTTTCAGCTGGGAGAGAATAAGCTTTGTCTGAGCTGAGAAGTGCCGAGAAACTCAGTGTGAGCTCATGGGGCATTGACACACAGTGGATAAGCATGACTGATAAGCATGGCTTGGTAACTCACAGGTGACTGAATCATTTAGTAGAGGAAGCAGAAACAGAACTGTAGCTTCTTAATTAGCACAACTTGACACGAGTTAGCAGAGGGCAAAATTCTGCTTCTTGGTTTGCCCAGGCCCAGATGTGCTGTACAGTGAAAGGTAATTACTGGGGAGATGTGATAACTCTCTCTAAGGTCTTGGGGTTCAGACTAATTTTTTCATTTCATATCTGTCTGGTACCTAGCATACCTTTTTTGTCTTATCTAAGAGATTCCAATGATAACAACAACATCATAATTCATGACAGCCCCTACATTTTCTGGCCTGTATTTCTTTTGCAGATTGAATATCTAGCCACACAAAAAACCATATAAATACATGGTCTCATGGAGCAAAGGTGTAGTCTGGGCTATCAGCCTAGGATGGAAGAAGAGAAATAAGCTCTACTCTTTTGGTTTTCTGAATTGCAATCCCACTGAGCACAGTTGGGAATTGCAGTAAATCCAAACATTCAGGACAGAGCTGAAGACTTAATGTGCATGTTGTCAAACACTGCCTCACATGAGAGAAAGTTTCCCTGACTTGGTTGGAAGAAATAGTGTCCTGACTGTATCTTTTATTTTTTAACTCAGGGAAATGAAAATAGCCCAGGCCAGGGGTGCTAGGTGTCTGGAGCTACAAAGCAAATGAATGAGCTGTAACAAAAGCAGAGAAAGAGGCTACTTCTTGCAGCATCAGGTTGCAAGTTGCAGACTATTGATTTTGTGTCCAGTAGAGTTGAGAAATGCTTGCAGATATGTTGAGCAGGATCTGACTGATCCTGAGTCATCAGAATTCCCTGACATGGGCTCAGGGAGCTAGCTTCCCTGATATTCAACCAAGAGAAACTGATTTCTACACAGGACCCCTAGTATTGACATCCACATTGACTAGAAAGGTGTTTATGGGTGACCAACACAACTGTACCTGCATCTATAATTAGATCATGTATTTAATTTGTGATTTCATAGCTGCTCATACTTAAGAGTCCAAAACCCCTCAGCTTTGCCCTCCAGGTGGTCACTCAGGGTGGCTTTTCAAGGAAACTCCTGGCCAGCTGGTTTGTCAATACAGATCCTTCACACATGCCTGGGCTATATAAACTGTCTTACACATCAAGAGGTGCTGTCCTGATGTGGAAATTCTGTCTGTATTCCTTTTACTATTTTGATTCTATTTTCTGAACTTGCTCCATGCATTGAATTAGATTGAATGTGTTTCTTTTCAGGCTAATGAGAGAGATTACTTGGACTTCATGAAGATTTGAACACTGAACAAACTATCACTGTAAATAGGGTAAATACATGCTTCCCATGCAAGACATAAGCTCTTAGGGAAATAATAAAAAGGAAAAAAGACAGTTTTGAATTTACTTTCTCTTTCATCCTCATCAAAGTAGCTAGAAACACTTGTTACCAATTATTTATAAATTGAACTTGATTTAGTGATTTAGCAATCAATTACCTCCACATCCTTGGAATGAAAGTAGTTAGAAATTAATCCAGGTGGTTTACACTTCTGGAACTGGTGGCCCATCTTAAACAAGCTTTCAAACACTGGAATCTTCTGGTGTTATTGGCCACTCAGAAATTATAGAATTACTCTGGAAATGATCTCTTACGACAGAATTGAATTTTCTGCATTAGGTCCACTGTTGAGGTCCTTATCAACCTGTGGCAGCTTGAGTCAAATATTATTTATGGCAGTCTGAAACTTCAGAACATCTGACACTTACATGCCTGATGGGAGGTATTTTGGAGCTGTGAACTGATGTGAGTTTGGATTCCTTGAACTCAGTGAACTGAGTAAGCAGAGTGTAATGGTAACAGATGCAAATGCCCTTGCTTCCCAGAGGCAGGAGCAGCAACTGAGCATTACAAGGGCCTGAGGAAAGGGCTTTCTGGTGCCTTTAGGTGTGACTGAGAATGGATTTTCCTAATAAGAAAAGTAAATCTGTGCAGTGATCAGCCAGACCAGCTATCACACTGTTTTTAGTCTCTTTGCAGCTGCTGCCATGGTGGCACAAGCCCCATTGCAGCAATGGAGCAATTCTGTCCATGCCTACAGGAGAGACCACCTGGACTCTCCCCAGTCAGATAAACCTGCTGGCCTTTTGGGAAGGAATGCATTCTTTCAAATAATAATAGGGGAACCATAGCAGTCCTTAATGCTCTCAGTGAGACACCAAATGTAATATTCAACACTTTAAATGTACAAGTGCAACCCTCTTTTTGTTGTATAGCTTAGTAATGAGAACCTTTTTTGCCAAAATCCCTACAAAAACACTTTCTGCTAGCCTGCCCTGACCTTCCTGTTTCTTTTCTCTGAATATCATGCTCAGAAGCTCAGAGAGCTGTTAGAGGGCGAGGAAAAACAAACAAGCAGCACTTTTCTGTTGTTTGGATTGCTGTGGTGATTTATGCACAGGGTTATCTGCTGGAGCTTAAGGGAGCAGCAATTATAGATCTCAGGTCATCAGATTAGTTCTCAGGGGGCTAAAAGCTCCCCTTAGGAGTGGAGACAGATTCAGCTACCAAGCAGTGCCTTTCATGGAGCATATGCAGTCACTTCAAAAGGCCAAAGGTTTTATTGCAAATGGGATTTTTTTTAACCTTCTGCAGAGTAAAGGACCAGAAAACAGCAGGACTTGCCCCAGGAAGCATCTGTTGCTGGGAGGGGATGAAGGAACTGTGCTGGTGACAGCCCGTGGGGCTGGTCGCAGCTCTCCCCAGCCCTCCCACCCCAGCACTGGTGCCTGCCCTGGCAGGGGGTGTTTGCACCAGTGCAGCACGATCCAGTCTCTCCCTGCCATGCTCCGTGCTGGGACACTTCCAGCTGGCAGATCTTCAAGGACCCTGAGGATTTGTGCTGCATCCCATGAGGAATAAGCAGTGCCTTACATCTGAGTGTGCTCAGAGCTCATGGGCTTCCCCAGCACCAGTGCAGCCAAGATTCATTCCATGTACAGGACAAGACCCCTCTGCTGTGCCTTTGCTGTTTGGGAAGTAAGATAGTGCAGCTGCGTCTTTGTGGCCCCATTGTGTAACTGATTGAAAGGACAGTAAGAGACTGATAGAAATTATTATTTATACTTGTGAAATGAACTGAGTTAAACCTGACAGCAATGATGCTGTGAGCAATAATGGGCAGTGTTTGCCTTGAAATTGCATTGAAGTTTTACCACTGCTGTTGCTGAGTTCATATTCTTAAGACACCCATTCAAGCAATAGGCTGGCTGGTAAGTGTGAGCCACCAGCTCAAAGCTGGTCCCATCAGTGACAGTGCAGACATCAGTGCAAAACAGCACTGTGTTTTTAAAGCAAGGAAATGGAGCATTTTATTTGAAATAATCAGTTAAAGTAAAAAAAAACCAACAAACCAAACCAAAACAATTCATAATCATTGGTTGTTTAGTAGGCAATTAAAGAAAAATGCTGTTCATTAGATAACACCATTAAAAGCCAGGGAAATCAAACAACTTACTGACACCTATGTGGGCTATTAGTTTTCTAATCCACTGATGTATCTCATTTCAAATTTCTGGAATGATGCTTACCATCCCTTTCCATTAAGTATATAAATTATGGTATGCAGAGTGCAAATTATATCAGAGAGTCTCTAACACACAAAATATTCTCTTACTTTATTAAACAATCTAACATTGCCCTAAGCAAACACAATACCTTATGGGCTTCTTAATGAAATCAGGATAAGTTTTGTAGTACATATGATATTTCCATAGGCCAAGGAAGATGAAAAGCTGGGTCTAATTTTGGAATAAAGTAAATTTTCTTTATTAAGCAGGACGGCTTGGGTGTTGACTGGGAAATGACCATGTCCTGTAGAAGTTTTCAAAGAGAAGTAAAACTGATTTCATAGAAGGTGACTTGGGAATGCCATCTGTCTGTCCTGGTCTAACTATTGATGCTTTCGCATTTGAGGTTGAGGCTCCTCAGGCTACTGCAGATTCACTGTCACCACTCAAATGTGGCATCTAAGATGACAAAAGCAAACCCAGGGCCATTATGAAAGTTTCCACCTGCTATAACTGTCTTATTTGATAAGTATCCTTCATAAGTTTACCAACATGAAAAGAATCCCTGTGCTTTTCTCTGTATGTCTGTCTGTGCCCTGAATTCTCTCGGACATTGTCTCTGGTAGCCCTCAGCCAAAGAAATGCCTTTTCTATTTAGGTATTCCTCTGTGGTGACTCTAACAGATGATATGTTTTATACCTGCTTTAAACTCTCAAAGTACTCTGGATGCATTATTTCTCTCTTTTATTTAACTTTTTTCCCTCTTTTTTTCTTCCCAGTAGATAGATTGCATTTGTCCTGCTTGGCAAAGCACAGAATTTAGATGGTTTCTCTTCATTCAGGCTTGTGATGAGTAACTTCACAGTCCCATTTTCAATAGACTTGAGTCATTTATATCCTAACATGGCGAAATCTCTCTTGCAATGTGGATCTAACTAACTTGATGAAGGATGTATGATAAGTTACTCTAATGACTAAGTTCTAAATTCAGAAATACCTGGAATCTTGTCTTGGTCTTGCCAAGATTGTGACCTGGAAGAGGTTTATGGTGACAGTACTGTGGGAATAATCATTAACAACACCTACAACACCTCAGAGCTTCTTAGGACTGAAATAATTATCTTGAGTAATTCAACTGCACAGCACATCTGAGGACATGAGTGATGATTTGCCAGTCTCTGAAACAAGGAAAAACTGAGCTGTGCTAGTTTACCTCATACCTACGTTTCAGAGCCCAAACACAGCCTCAGTTTTGTTTGGTAACCTCTGAGGACACTATTCACTTACAAGTGGAGTCCATTCATTTAGCTGGCTGCGTGAACAGTTTTGTTGGTTTTGGTTGGGTTTTGGTGGGTTTTTTGGTGTTTTTTGGTCAAATATCTGATCAGAAGCATTTTCCTGCATCAAATGTAAAAGTCTGGCACTCAGAATCAAACTCTCTGAACTACATTCCCCACAATGCCTGCAGGAGTTTGGCAGAGAGTTCAGTGGAAACAGAATAACACTGATATTTCAGCTACTGTAGAATTGCGATAAATAGCCAAAGTATGTTAAAAAAAGTAGTTTAAATGCAAATGAAGCTCTGCCCCAATACAGTTACGCATCTTAAGATGCCAAACAACTTCTCTGCTCCAGCCATGAAATAACAATAGAACAATTGCAGCATTACATACTTGCCTTGCAGTCCCAAAATGCATGTGGAACTCAAAGAAGAGCTGGAGAGAAATATGTATCCTTTCTGAATGCCTCATGAACCAGGATGAAACTTAACACTTCTGACTACAAAAATATCCCTTGTCATATTGGCCTTTTTTAAGGCAGTGGCTTGCTCAAAGCTTCTGATCCTAACCAGGGATCAGCATGCTGCTATGCAGTGTGTATACACCTATAAACTAACAATCTTACTTCCCCTAATCCTTGAGTGGAAACTCATTAGTCTTTATAAAGTGAATATAAACTGGACAGAAATAGAAATACTGGCTGCTGGGACTTTTAGAAAATGTACTATACTTCACTTTTTATAAGCATTGAATAAAATGCGATTGATCAAAACGTACAACCACATTATGAAGATAAATGTCTGTGCTATTTGTGCACATTAAATATATCCAAGCACATACTGCAAATACAGTAAAACAGATTTTGTTCTGAAATGTTCCCCAGATAGCTTCCGTAGGTGCTTTGTTCTTATATCTGAAGAATCTAAAAGCAATTCTTTGGTGAAGGTCATTATTGATTTACAGAGGATGTATATATTTAAAATTTGAATAAATAAACAGATAAAAAAATTAATACTCATCAAAACTGAAATTCTTCCCAGAAGAACACTGACCTTGCCAGGTGTTTAAATTTTAAGAGATCTAGTGATATTTTTAACCCAAAATTATGATATTTATGGCTCAATATGTTTTTTTATTATTTAAACTAATTTTTTTGGTAAATGCAATATGACATCAAACCAAAATACTTTCCACCATCATCAAACTTTTTTTGACATACAATTTCAAGCCTCCAAGATTTTCAAGCATTCTCTTTGTCTAAAAATGACTTTTTTATACCCAAGATGAGAAGGAAACTGTATATTTCTTGATCATGAAACCATGGCTTGGGGTTCATTTCCCTTCCAGGCTAATCCCTTCTGGGAACAGCTGAATGTGTTACATGAATACCCTCAGATGTCCAGCAGCGCCTCTGGTGCTTGGCCAAAATGTAGTGTTATGTACCTTGATAGTGTTGTGTAGTTTGGCGTTGCTCATTGTTTTATCATCCTTCCACACTGTTCCTGGAAGCCCCTGGATATCGTTTAGCCTGCCAATGACACAAAGATGTTTTCTAATAGTCCTTAATGTGGAAAATAGAGCAGCTGAATTAGACAAAGCAGTGTAATGAGGTGGTAAATAATCTTGTCAGGTGTTGTCTTAATAAGCAATGGAAGGTAAGTACCTCCAAAGGGATCCCCGACTAATTCATTGTCAGCCAGGTAATTCACCCCATGGGTTGTTTAGAGAACCCCAAATGGTGTTATATCCTCCTATGGGCTAACTCCCTTAGCCAAGGGCCTTCAGGTGATAAAATCTTGTAAACATAAATAGGATTGATTTGACCATTGGTTCTGCACATATTGAAGTGCAAATTTAGCCATAGTAACTAGTTTTAAAATTTACAATAAAAGGAGCTGGCTGGAGCATCATGTGGAGCTGTAAATACAAAGTAGACACAGATTCTGGTTGTATTAATCACAGATTAGTTAGAGTTGGAAGGAAACTCTGGAGTTTATCTAGTCCAACCCCTGATCTTCTAGTCCACTTGTGGAAAGGTATGGCAGTAATGTCAGATTTTTTTGTGTGACTTCAGGCTGATGCTGAAGGTTATTTCCATAACCTTGGTGCTGTTAGAGATCTGTCCCAGAGAGCTGGAGGGGCCATGCCAAACAGATCCTCCAGGGTGACCAGGTCCCTCTGGTCTGGTCTACAAGGAATTTTTCCCAGAAGAGCTGTGAGATGAAAATTGAGCTTCCCTTCCTCCTAAGGGACTGAAGAAGCAAAAGCTGTAGGAGCCCTGCACATGAGTGAGGCAGCACTGCTGGTCACTGGCTGCCCATGTTTGTCATGGTTCCCACTCCAGACTGGTACTGGTGTGTGGTGGCTCTGGTGTGGTTGGGGTGTCTGAGGACAAGCTTTGAGCAACAGTGGGGATGCAACTTTGAAATGTGCTCAACTACTAAACCTCCACTGACCTGGGTTGGTCTGTTCTCTTTACAACACAGTTGAGAGAAGAGCCAGGACTTGGGCCATCTCATGGAAAAGACTTTTCAGCACACTGAAGTGCTGCCAAGGGATGCTAAACCCGTTTTCTGGGTGAAACATGCCTCCTGCTAGCCCTGTGGTTGTTTGCTTAAGTCCATGATTGCCTTCCTCGAGTCCCTGTGCCCCACATGTTTGTTAACATTTGAATCCTCCTGCCCAGCTTCAGGGCCTGGAAGTGTTCCAGTCTCTCACAGTGGCTCCTGCTCTTTGCAGGTGGTGGCTATCTCACCTTTGCATGCACTTGGGGACAGAACAGTGTTTCAGTCACACAGCCACTTTTCAGGAAGATCAGGCAAAGCCACCAGAATTGGAAGGAGGTGATGCAAACCATCAGAGAGCGAAGACCTCACTGACAAATTATCTTCAGAGGCAAGGTCAGGAGTAACTGAAACCAGTGATTTTCATTGTTTTTCAAAGCCTCCAAAAATTCACTTTCTTTCCTCACTGGGATGGCAGATGCCAGTGACTTGCCAGGGACAAAAGGAATTCTGATGTTGAAATAACTCACTAATTTTAAGAGCATGACCTGGCAGCACAATGGAGAACTGATGACATAAAACCAGAAGAGAGCAGCCAAAATATCTTCCTACATCAGTACTGTGCAATCAGCTTTGTTACATTAAAAAATCATGCTTTAGTGAGAATGTATTCCGAAAAGCCCCATTTCAAATGAATAAATCAACTTTCCCTGATAGCAGGCTATGTGCAGTACTGAAGCATTTAGTGTAGCTATGATGACAGGATCTTCCTGCTATCTAAAAACCATGCTGCTATCAGAGAAGGATTTGTGAACAACCAATAACTAGGCATCCAGACAACAGAGTTTGTAAAAAATAGAGTTGCAAAGTTCTTGGACACAAGTTTTTGTAATACACTATTTGAGTGTTGCAGCTTGATTCTGAGAACAACCAAACCAGGACAGAGTTGGTTTGCTGAAGGGGTGTAACTTGGCCAGGATTACGCTTTTTGTCATTTGTAAAGGTTGTGCCTTTTATCTCTGCTTTGACAATTTTCAGCTTCTTTGGAAAAAGTCCTCCTGAACTTTTCACCCAGCTGATGTCTGCTCACAGCCTGGGTGTGCATTCACAGAGCTGCCCTATTCCTGTTATGGCTCAAGGGACTTTTCCTACACAAACTTCTAGAGATCTTGGAGAGAAAGGGATGTTGAGGGACAGTAATTACAACATGGGGGTGGGTGGCCACAGGTTGTCTCCCATGGCTGCCTGCCAGGTTGTATACCCATAAAGCATATATCCATCATAGTCTCCATTGCACATCAGCAGATTCATGACTGCACTGTGTTTCTCTGAGGTCACACAGCCCATTCTGGCACAGTCCAGCAGCTGTGCTGGGCTGTGTGGTGCAGGCTATTCTGGTACTCCCAGCACCTCTTCTGGTTCCTGTGCCTGCCCCTCAGGTGGCTGCTGGGAGTCAGCAGATGGCTGAACCCCACGTCCCCAACAATGGCACATCTCTCTTGGCTGCTCAAACAGCATGTAAAACATGGTGTGCTTTGATAACAGAAGTGTTTGCTGGGCAGTTTCCATCCTGTTTGTACAACCTTTCTGTTGGCCATTTAAATCACCACAGGCTCACACTGTGATCACCCAGTATCTGCTCCTTTAATAACCTATTCTTTCCCTGCTGTAGGGCAGTTGTTATATTTGATCTCTTTCTTAATTTTCCAAGGAAGTAACAGTATGAAAGATTTTAGGAAACACATTCAGCGTAGCAACACTGCCAGGATGAGCATGTCAATTTGCTCAAAGCTTTCAAAAACATTTTGTAGTACCTGTGGTCACTAGGACATGGACATCACTGATGTCAATGTCACATCTCTGATTATCTGTGCCTCTGCTGGGTTGTGTGACAGAAGTCTAAAATCATTGGTCCGACAGAGGAGGTAAATAAGAAACAGAAGGTGAGTTGTCTTCACAGCACAAATGAGGAGAATTACACAGAGGGTTCAAAAGAAACAAAAGAGATTACTGTTTGCAGCACACAGCTGAGTGGTGAGACTCTGCAGAGGATGGACTGGACAAGTGTTTCCTTGAAGATGGGAGAAATGGTGATAACAAGCCTTATTCTCAGCTGCAAAAGTCCCTGAGCAGCATTTCCCTGGTGTTTTCCAGGACAGTGTTACATTCTGATTGCCTGGCCTTTGTCTTACAGCACCTGCTGGCTATTATCAGAGATGGAATAACAAGTTTTCTTAGGCTTTAGCTTCACACACTGTGCTTGTTCTCACCTGTCAGTGCTGCACTGCCAAGGTAATGTGCACTGAGAGCCTGAGATGGAGTAGGAGGCAGGGCCAGGAGATATTTCATCTTTTACTCTGCAATGGAAAGAGAGACCCAATTCATGGACCTGGTCTGTTATCTCTGCCCAAAATAATGATGCAGTGCAGCCAGGCACACCACATGGCTCTGCTTGCCTGTTGGTGGCTGCACTCACTGGGAAGTTGTCCAACACCAAGCAAAAGGCCCTAAATCAGCAAACCACTGTGGCTGAGTTCTGGAGCAGAACTATGTCATTTGTTTGCCTGGAGGCCAGTGTGGTGAGCTGGGCACACTGCTGGATCAGCATGAGCACCTGAGGAATCATACATTTCTTCAGTATTCCAGGAGAGCCCTCACCCTGGGAATTCCCACTGCAGTCATTTCCCATGAGGATGGGCTGCCCATACAAAGGGGAATCAAGTGGAAAACATGGCATCAGAAAAAAGGATACTGAAAACTCTCTATTGGCAGCATTTCACCAGTTTACTGCAGACCAGCTCTTTGTTTTGATGCTGCCCACTGCTCTTGATACCAACTGAGGGGACCATGCCTGAGCTTGGCTGGCTGAGCCCATTGTCCTTCTGAGTTTGCTGGGCCTTGTAGTATGGTACTTAGCACTTTTCCTCCATGTCTCACTGAGAGTGGTTGGATTGTGTGATTATTATTAGCACACATTCAGGCTCTTAGCAGCTGTAGGACACAAGCAGTAGCACATATAAGGAGATTGAGTAATGTGACCTTTTGTTTGTGCCAGGGTATGGGCATGAGTTCAGAGATACAGAAATTACCTTGGACCTTTCTTCCCTCCCTTGTTCTATTTACAACCCGGGTGTATTTAGGATATATGGAAATTAATCAAACTTACTTAGACTTTATTTAGCACTGTAGTTGCAGTTCTTACTTTGACCCTGTTAAATATTTTCTTGGAAGATTGATTTCCTTTGGCTCATTTGTTATCATTTCACATGAGATGTATCGATGAATTTTACTGATTTTTTTACTGCCTTGCCTCTACAGTTAATTTTATAAACTGGTTCTTCAAAGCAGTAGGTGGACAGTCAGCATTTCAACACAGCTGATACATAAAGGTGTGTACCTGGTGTTATCATAAAATGCTATGAGGAGTGAAGCAACCAGTATCTGCCATGTGTGAACTCAACATGCTCATTAAACAGCCTTTTCATGCTTTTTTTTTCTCAAATAGGAAATGATGATGTAAAAGATGATCATCAAATAATATGAAAATAATGCAAGCAGTAATAATATTTAGGAAGTGTGTATCACCTTTCACCTCAAGATTTCCAAGTGTTTTATAAACTACTAAGACACAAACCTAGCAAAGTGTTATTGTAATGAATATTGAGACATCCTACTTCACTCTGAGCTGAAAATAGTCTAGAGCATGCTAATAAGTTTCTATTATAGATTTCCCTATGGTCTGTTTTAACAGGGGTTGAGATATTATAAACAGGATATTATTGGACAGGGCAGTCCAATATCAAGGTCAAAGTAAAAATTGTTGTGGTTTACAAAGACAACAAAAGTAATTTCTTTTCCAAATGCTTCTGAGGAAAATAGTATTTTTGTTTTATTTTTATTAATACAAATGTTTATTTACCTAGCATGGGAACGGATCTCCTTCTTAAAATTTCAATTCTAAATCAAGTTCCAAAGCCCATCATATGAATGTTTTCGTTGTTTTATTTGCTTTGATTTGTGGGGGAGAAACTTTTTTTTTTCAAAGCAGAAGTGTTCACATCATTGTGTGAATTCAGAAGGTCTAGTTTTAAGTAAAACACCAGATATTAAGAGTTTTATGATAAAATGATAAGAAGCAGCAAAAATTACAAGACAAATATTTGTTGAACCAAAACCGAGTCTTGCTCATTATTTTCTTCATGGATCAATAGGAGTTTTAAAGGAATATGAATTGTTATCAAACAATGTGAGTGGAGGGGTAGGGAAGGTGACACAAAATTATTGCATAGAAATGAACGATACCGGGAGCATTTTAAATTTCTGAATTGGATTTGACACTAACTGTTGTAAAGAGCAAAGGTGTCATGAATAAGTTTTAAGAAAAGTTTTCATTTCTAGTCTAACTGTAAGCAAGACTTTAGTATTTCTAACTTTGCTATAAATATCTCAATTGCACTGAACTTCAGAAACTGAAAATATTAATAAGGTCACAGGATGATATTTTTCTCAGTATTTGTTGATAAACTCAGAAGGAGCAGGAAACACTGTCAGAAAAAATGCCTTTAATAATCACATCCTTCAGGAGTTTATCCAGGTCCAGGTCATTACAGCCCAGTACTTCCTGCATTCATCACAAATTAAACTAGTGATAACCCACCAAACATACTAATGTTTTTTATTAATGTGTTTAGTACAGAATTATCAGATAATGTTCTCAGACACATGATGGGCTTTTCACCTGCTTAGATGAGGATATATTTTCATTTGGAATTTGCTGTATGAAAACTGTGGCTCTTCTACCCATATAAGCCCTTGAGGTTTCTAGCTAGCCAAGGGCTTTTTGTGATCTAGTTTGATGTATGTTTTTATCTTGGTCTATCTAATCATGCTACTATTCTGCCTTTCCTGTTACACAGCAGAAAGATCAAGGAATGAGTTTCAAAACAATAAAAGGTCCCTTCTGTCTCTTGATTCAACAGAAGAAACAGACAGCTTGAAAAACCTAGAGGCTGATGCCTGCAATTTTATTTTCTGCTTTTTGTTCGTCTGGAAACATTTTTCTTATACTACTTGACCAAACAAGTATGGTCCCCCCAGTATTCAGTACTTGCCTATTTTATGTGTAGGCATAAAGGCAACTTCAAGCTTCAAGGCAGTAGCTTTGAAGCACACACTTTATTGCCCATTTCTTGGTAAGATGTGACTCATCCTCGAGGATTATGAAAACCACACTATGTGCTGCCTTTCCTCTTTTATTGCTGGGACAAGTCTTGTACACACAACCATTGCCAGCACCACGTGCAGCCCAGGGCAGTCAGGTATGCAGCACTGACCGTAGCTCAAACTGATCAAATGAACTGTTTAAACCTGCCCTGAGGCTTTCAAGTTTGTTAGGAATCTTTAATATCTGTGTGATGTGGCACAGACAAATATATTTTTCATGAGAAGAGGCCTCAATTCAGCAGTTCCTCTTTCCATCTAACTTGGTGGCAAATCTTCATGGTGCTGGGTGACAGAGATGTGGTACAACCTTCTCCCTGTCATAGAGAGGTGACTGAACTCATGATTCAGCTCTGAAATGTCTGTATTTTTCATATGGAAATGAATGAAACCAAGCACAACATTCCTGTTTGTAAAGGTTGGCTGACCCTTTTACCTGTAAAGAAAAATCCCAGTAGTCAGTGACAGAGGGAACAGCTGAAGAGACACAGTGGTTGGATACCAGTGCAAGAGGCAGCCCCAGTGCCCTACAAGCTACATTCTGACTTTACAATTATAGCAGAATCATATTCGTTTCTTAAAATGCTTCTCTTTGGCACATGCTTGTGTTCCAGCTTGGGAATGCACCAGCTGTATGGTAATGTCCTGATGGATTTAGCTCTGCCTGTACCTTGGGGAAGGCTCACCATGGGTAGCACAAGGAGCTTGAAGGAGCACACCAGGAATTACCCTCCTTAGTCACAGCCCCCCAGCTCAAAGGAGAGTGGGAGTCTGTCCTGAGAGGGATGGAGGACAGAGGGGCTTCAGGCAGCCTCCCGTTGTGAGTTGTGGGTTTAGCACTATTTCTAGAGCAGATGCAATTTAATTTCAGTAGATATAAGGACATTTGTTTTCGGCTTAAGTCAGGTATATACCTCAGAAGGATATATACAGCTGTTATTCTAAAACCACTTGGTCACTTTTCCTTGCACAGACAAAACAGTCAGGAACAAAATATGCTTGGATGTTTTGGTAGATACATTTTTGGGAAATGCTGTGGAAACTTAAGGTAGCTGGCAGGAAAACACTTCAAAATCTCTGCATTTTTGACTCTTTTATTGATGTCTGTTTTTTACCACAGATATTGATTCTGTCAATTCTGATTTCAACCAAGCTGCATGTGGGAGAAAAGTCTGAGCAGATGGTTGACATGAAATGAACAGCAAAGAACTGCACAGCTGTAGGAAATCCAGCACATTCTGCAATGCTCTAAGTCTACATGTAATACAGATGCCAAAGCAATCAGACTTGAGGGGCACTCAAACATTTAGGAATAGATGTAAAGTATACAGCCTGAACACTGAAATCCTTGATCCTATGAATAGAAATACTTTATCAAAATTTCTGTAGATTGGACTTGTTCCCCTCATAATAATGCAATACTGACAGCATATGTTGAGGGAATATGTAGAAATCCAAACTTTACTTGTCTCTGCAGTGAAGTTTTCTGCAGGGGAATAGAACAGATATCCCAAGGCACAGGGCTTGATTATTTTAAATGACTGAACAGGAGCTAGGAAAAGATTAGACAATTGTCTTGATAACAGCAGTACCTGCAACCAGAATAGACAGAGTGAAAGCAGTTGTGCAATAGATTTCTAGTTTATAGTTTCAGGTCATAAGTTAATCAATACCTAAAGGGACATCAAAGAAAATCATTTTTCAGGGGAAAACATTGCATGACAACCCTGGAGACAGCTCTTCAACTTCTGGATCCTCCAGAGATGGCTTTTCTCAGAGATGGAGGACAAGGCTTCAAGCACTGGATGAGGTGAAGCTGACCTGGTAGTCCCTTGCTTGCTCCATATCCTACCTAAATGCCTGATGAAAAAAAGCATCAAAAATTGTGTGTGCTAATCATGAGAATGTGTTGTGGCTGGCATCTAGCTTGAATGGCTCCATCCCACAAATGTAGTACCTCTCTGTGCTTCTGGGTAGGAAGAGAGAGAGAGCACAGTTTATGGTATCCTGCTTTTATGTCTCTATACAACACACCACCTGATTTCAGTCATGAGTGGAGTGTTCCCTGAGCCAAAGTTATCCCAGCAGTTGCTGACTTTGCAAAAAGGTGAAATGTATTGAATGAGTGCATATTTTTCTTATTAAGTTTAAAATAAAGTAGTTCTTGGAAGATCTGGCAGTGCTAAATCCTTACAGCAATTTTTCTGGCCTGAAATCTTTCTTCCTCAGTTTATCTAGGTCACAGAAAAACCTCATTCAATATTGCAGCCATGAGTACTCTGCCTGGGTGGATTAATGGACTATACTGAGCTTCTACCTCTTCCCCCATGATACTGTGTGAAAGACCTTAGTCAGTAATTATTAATACTACTGGCCTACATTCCTGTCTACTTGTATATATATATATATATATAAAAAAAAATTCTGTAAAATTATCTTCTTCAGTTTTAGCCTGGTGAAAGGAGCTTTTTGATGTTTTCATTCATAGACAGACAGCTGGATCACCGGCCATCACATAGAATTAAGCCTCCTGGGCTGAATACAGCACTGCCTGTCTCCTCTAAATTTTACCCTGATAGGCAGCAAAGCATTTCCTCCATCCCCAGCTTTTAGAAGGCAGGCAGAGAGATTTTGGCCTCAAAATCTGGATGGCAGCTTTAACACCCTTTAGATTTGCAGTCTTAGGGGCTGGCATAATGTTAAGCCTGTTGGCCTAAGGAGAGCTGGGTAACTGGAAATGTTTCAGTGCTGACAAATATAATAAAGTGAGGGCTTCTTTGTCCTTTCCTTCCAGTGCTGCTTTCCAGCACTATTCTTGCCCTTTTCCTGCAGAAAAAGGGGCAGATCTGCTTTGTTTGCCAAAGCAGTTTCCAGAGTGTTCTAGGACATGACCATATGCCATACGAGCATTTCAAAGCTGCACTGGATGGAATAGAAGATTCCTTGGGATGGAACCAGGTCTTCACAACAGCCACACAGCTAATATTAAATTTTCATTTTCATTAGTGCTGTAATATCCATTGCTCTGTAGGGAGACAATGGCCAAACTTTACAGACGCTATTTTGTAATGAAGAAAGAGGTCAACTTAGTAAGTGCTGATCTCCATGACAATTCACCTTTTCACATACTGCAGTTTCAAAAATGGAGAAGGCACGGGACCAATTTCCGTTTCCTTGACTCTGACAATTATTTTCCTTCTGGAGGGCCTACACATACCATGAAGTTTTCAATAGGGACTGGGGAGAAGATGAACAGAGGAATTTGGATAATACTGGAGATTTTAGCAGGGTGTCAAATTGCTTGATTTTTGGGTCATTC
Organism: Toxostoma redivivum; assembly: GCA_013397375.1. Lineage (NCBI taxonomy): Eukaryota > Metazoa > Chordata > Aves > Passeriformes > Mimidae > Toxostoma > Toxostoma redivivum. The sequence continues at coordinate 546,906 of VXBI01010452.1, read as the reverse complement.
ACTTTGGAAGGCATTTACACTAGTTGTTAATGTACTTTAAAAGACTGAACAGTTAAATGCAGTGCTTGTGACACAGAAACATAGGCTAATTTGATGAGGAAACAGGTGCTTTCTAGAACTCTTACTTCTTTCACCTGGGACATTGTTTAGGTACATTGAAAGTATGTTGAAATATATAATTAATGACTGTTGTGGCTCACAGTTAACTCCACAAATAAACACTCAAATGTCTGTAAGTAGGAAGATGATTTATCTTGAGATCAAAAGACCTATGAAGAGCTTTGATATAATTCTTGTATGAAAGATTTAGCATTATCAAAATGCATGTATGGCTGCTACTGTTTAGGGCAGCTAAACTTCCACAATCTGGATGGAGAATTGATGCACTTTCCAATGTTACTCATAGTTTTCACCACCAGACAGAACCATGCTTTTTCTGCTCTTGGGAGTGCAGCCTAAACATCCTAGTAAATACATTTTCTTGAAAACTGGACAGATTTTGGTCACTTGAAATACGGAAGGAAACACCTAGCATAACTTCTTCAGACTCTTTTGCTTTATATTTATTTTTTTATCTTGTTTTGGAGTGACCTTGGTAATAACAAGTTAGGAGACAGGATTTTTTAAGCTTGGTGTCAAATATGGCAAAGTTTATGGAACTTCATTTCTATCTGTTTGTGAGTTATTTCCTCCCAATGCTTCTAAAATCCACCTTTTTCATCAGCTTTGACAAAGATAAAGAGCCTGAAATTTAGTAAGTGCCAGTAAGTTTCAGAGAGGTAGAGAAGAGGGAAATCAGTCAGACTCATCTCAGCAATAAAGTTGTCTATGAGAGCCCCTTGGTTACGTGCTTGGTTTGGCTCATCAGCTCTCAGCAAGAGTGAGGACATGGGGCAGCAGGAGTGTGCTGCCTAGGGCTCCTCTTCTGGTAGTTTTGGTTTTCTTTACCCCTGGAGCAAACCAAAAAATGATGTTTCTATCTCGTATTCTGGATGGACAGGGCCAGCTTCAAAGAAGTTCCTTGTCCATGGGAGGTTCTGTTAAAGTTGGATACATCAAGCTTTTACAGCACCCAACTAAGAGGTAACTTGCCCAGCAAGCAACAAGTGATGTGCCAAACTAATTCCTTGGTAACACAGGTTGATTTTGTTGACTATCCCAAGCTTTTGTTGGCATCATTCTGCTCACAGACTGACAATTTAGTGTGACTTGAACAGCAACATGAGTGAGCTGGACTCTTGGACATATCTGTGACAGCACTGCTTCCCTGGTAACAAATGTGGTCATCACCCTTAGTCTGTGAGATACTGGACTACACTGAGCACCCTGCTTTCTCCCCACTCACCTTTCTAGGCCTTTCTTCCATAAGCACATGGGCCCCCTGTTTACCCCATGGTGCTGTAAGCCCCCAAAAGGTCACAAACAACAAAGAAAAGCAACCAAAAGGACCAAGAAATAGTGTTTAAGTATCTTCAAAGTGGTTTAATATCTTTTTTATCCATATTTTTGTCCCTAAAATTTGCAGGCTGTCAGGTCTCCAAAATACATCCATGCAAAGGAATTTGGGTGCCACAGCTGCAGTTGTCATTATGTAATTCAGCTGAGTCTGGTTACTGATGAGGGTAGCAGAAGTCACGTCCCAACCTGACTTGTAGGGAAGGAGCTCTGTGTTCTCTTGCTCCTTTGATCATCCTCCAGCCCCAGTAGCTTTTCTCCAGGAACTAAGGGAAGTCGGAAAAAGTCTTATATTTCCCAGATCTGCATTGGAAAAGGGCAGCCTTTTCCTCCCTGTGTCTTCTCAGCCTTATGTGTTTGAGACAGAGCATAAGTTCACAGAAAAGCTCATGCTTTTTCCCTAGGAGAATGGGGAAGAAGGATCAAACAGGGCTCTTCCATGATGCTGGGCTACCTCTCTCCTTCGCTGTAGTCCAAGTCAGCTGCTCTTCTGAATTTTCTGTCCCAGTATCATGGCACAGTTGCTAAAGCAAAGCTCTATTAAAATGGTTGTGTTAGGTCTTGCCAGGGCACACAGCTAAGATGGGGGGATCTGCAGGAGCGTTATGAAGGTGAAGCATTTTGATTTCACTTAAAATGCCTTTCCAAGGGTGAGTTTAGCAAGGCTTCCCTGCCTTCATCTTTCCTAATGGGATGTACAACCTGTAATTAGGACCCACCATAATTGCAGCCCATATCCATCAGATCCCTGGATGTGCTGCAAATAATACCACCAGCATGGGGAAGCTGCAAGTCAGCAAAGATATTTCCAGAAAAAGGAATTTTCCCTTGCTCTTCTCCCCTCTCAAACTAGTCTCCCTAGAGCTCCTTCAAGTGGGATGGCAGAGCACTGGGGCAGCCAGCCAGGAATGCTGTCAGCTCTGCAGCTCTGCTCTCTGCCAAAAACAAATCAGGAAGCCTGCAGTGAGTTCAGGAGCTCAGAGCTGACATGGAGAGCTGAAAGGACTTTGCAAAGCAGAGATTAATTTCTGGCAAAGGATGTCTGACATTCATGAGCTATTAAAGCTTTTAGATATAAAAAGCACTGGCCCGTTTTATTAAGGGTGAGCCCAGCTAGATGGGTTTCTTTGCTGTGGGAACTGAAATGCTGCTGCTTTCTGAACCCATGAGTCAGTTTTATAACTCTGCTTAATTGCCATTTCTTTGCTTGCACTCTTCACTGCATGTGCTTGGGTCAGAGCTCAGTGACATGAACTGGCATTTGTTCCACATCTGGATCCTGTCACTAGAAATGAAGATATTTTTAGCCTGAGTCGAATCATTGCTGTTCTTAGATTTTTGGCTGGACCTTCTGCTGTATTCTCCCTTCTTCTCCATCTTATATTTCCTAAAGATTTTTTTGCTTTGTTTCTCCCAAAGCTCGCTAATGAAGATATTGGGAATATATCACTGCTAGTAGAGGAGGGAGTCTTGGGATTGCTCTGAAATTTAAAAGACAAGAAGAATAATATACAAGCCTTTCTGTAAGAAACCATCATCTGGAATTACTGGGGGGTGGGGTGAAGAGGGCTGTTACTCTTGAAATCTGTCCCCAGATTTTCTTACGGGTAGGGCCTGGTCTTGACTTGCTTGGACTAGGAAAAGCATAAAGGTAAGATACATACAGCTCCTGACCTCTTAAATGGTGAAAGAAGAAACACAGGAGTGGTGAAATTATCAGAGATCCCTGAAAACATCAGCACCTCCACCAAACCCAGCTCTTCTCAGCTGGTAGTGAGGTTGTCTTTGCTCTGTGTCTACAATTGTTCTTGCTCCCATTTTGCCCACCATTGTGCAGCCTTCTGAGAGAGCTGGTAGTTTGAGATTGTGCTGTAGGGGAAAACAAATAAACTGACAAAATCTTTTATTTCCTTTTTTTTTTAAGAAGTGGATAAATTAATGTCAAAGTTGTTAAAGTCTTTTTTTGATGATAAAAAGTTGTGTCCTCTAAATTGCCTAATTTAAATTAGTTGGGGGGAGATAATTTTACTGTAACAGATTATAATAATATGTACTAATAAAGTTGATAATAATAATATACACTGCTCAGGCACTAACAGAACAGGGTTTTTCTTGAGATAGTGCCATGCCATGAAGCTGCCAGCTGGAGTCCATCCCCTGGGCTTTATGGCAGCCAAACACTAACAAGGAAGCATGTGGGTGCTGTACTGAGATAGTTTTTAATGCAGAGGCACAACAGCTCCTTCCTTTTAGCAGCTCATCTCAGGAGTTGCTCTGGAAGGCAAGAAGAGAGTTCAGCCTACCCAGGCTTGCCAATCCCTCCTCCCACAGGGCATTTAGAACCTGGTGGAAAATTATGCAGATCCCCATAAGAAAGAGATTGAGCAGCACAGTGACCCTCAGAGCTGCCTGTTTCCTACACTCTGTTCATTCATCAGGAGATACATCTGCCCTTACCAGGAGCTCTGAGCATCTTGTATTAGCAGCTACAGCTGCAGGAATAGCAACATACCCAGATAAACATCTCCTTTCTCTAGATTCTCCAGTTTATGTTCAGTTGAGATGCAGTGGAATTCAGTCCTTCCCTATGCCTAGGATATGATTTCCCACAAAATCCTTACAACAGAAATGGGGAAATGATCCTTGTGGAAAAGTTAATTTTCCTTCAGAAATTAGGGACCAAAGAGTTTGTTGAAGACTCAGGTGTCTGCAAGTATGTTGGTTTATGTAGAACAAGAGTTTACAGAGCATTATAAAGAAGGAAGAACTTTGAAGATGAGAGATGGTCCCTCTTGGCCTCACAGGAGGCTCTCTGGGAGCCCCTTATGTCTTCTTCAGCCCCTGCATCTGCAGGCTCATGTCTGTCAAGGCTGCAAACTGTAGAGGCCAGCAGAGATGCTTTGCTGTGCACAGGCTGTAGCAGTCTGGAGGGCTTTATCCTGCTTCTCACAAACAGCTCTGTGGCAGCTGCCTCTGACCCAATGAACCTTCATGCAAGGGCTCCAGGGTGTGCTGGATGTGGGTCACTCAAACTTCAGCAGCACCCCAATATATCACCCATCCTCTCAGAGCATCCACTACTCCAGCACAGGGTTATGGTCTGCCCTTGACTTATTTCAATCAAACTTGAAATTGTTCCTCATAGAGAAGTGATGAAAAATGTCACCCCAAAAGCATCTAAGATACCAGTCTCCCTTTTCAAAAGGCTATTACAAGCAGAAAAAATGGTAGCACATGAGAACAGACCTGTTACTGAAAGTCACATTCTTTTGAATGTCTATGTTTGCAAAATCCAAGAATAAGATTAACTAGATTAATAAAGACATAGTTTTAAGCAGTATGCCTGCCCATGTGTATATGTAGCTGTGTGCACACTGGTTTTCAGGTTTCTAAAATGCAAAAGTAGCAGAAAATATAAAAATGTTACAGGTTTTTTGGTTTACAACATGGCAAAATTCAAATACTTTCCTTCAATTCACATTTCTGCTTCTTTTGTTATCGTAAATATACTTTTATTCCTTTGAACTGTAATAGAGGTCTGTAATCCCACCAGCTACCTGGACTAGAGAGGAAAGCACATTTACTGCCATTTCTTATCAAATCCCAGTGGCAGAGTATGGAAGTACACTGTGTTTCTTGTGCCACAGCAGACCTTTAGAGCAAACTCTTTCAGAAGGAGAACACAAGAGTGCATTACATGAAATTGCTTTCAAGGTAGGAAGAGCAAGATGTGCAGCTAAACCAAAGTGTGCTGCTAAACAAAATAATAGATTTGATGCTGTTGGTCACCTGACATACTGTTGCAATACCATACCAGTGCATCACTGCTTCCCTAACTGGCCAGCCTGAAAGACAGATGTATCTGTATCCTCTGTAAGACAGCTACACAAAAATAGATCACTTAATTTCATTTTAATGAATCTAAAATTATAAAGAGCTGAGCTTCAGGAGGTAGGCTTCAGTTCTATTTCTCTGTATTGAACGTGATGAGATTTCTGTGTCTCTGAAGGTTTGCTGCCCACTTATGACCCCTACCAATTTCTCACACCCTACCCAAATCAACTATAGTATTTCTATGTGTGAAGATTCAGGAAAGTTTGGGATTTTCTGCTGATGTTTTCTTATTCAGCCCACTTACACAAGAAAGCAGCTGGAGAGATGAGAGAAGCCTGAGGGCATTTGGGACTGAGCTGTGACCTGACAGATTTCAGACGCTTACACACAAATGTATAATCTTAATGTGGGTCTTGGTTTGATAGAGCAGGGAGAGCAGGCTTCTCCCAGAGCTGCAGCATGGGAATAAAAGGAGAGGCAGTTTCCATGTTGAGTTAGTGCTGAGCTAACCCTGCACACAGCTGGAAAAAGCAGGCTTAATGAGTTCTCTCAAAAACTCCATTTCCACATAGAAAAACAACAGAAAAATTTCAGTCAGTCTTGAAGAAAAAATACATCTTTATAGTACTGTTGTCTATCCCTCTGTCCTCCAAGAGAACCCACTGGGATAGCAACAGACTTTTGTAAGGATCACACATCTCAGTACGAGGAGCCTTGGGTGGCCCCGTTTTGGGTGTCTGAACTCTCCAGTGATCTGATGACCATATTAAACATGAGCAGGGACACACCAGCTCCTGGTCCTTCTCTAGCCACACAGCAAGCCCTGGCTGGTGACCTTGAAAGGTCACCTGGTCCAACCAGGGAGCCTCGAGACAAACCCTTCAGTGATGGGGCTCCAGCACACCCCTGCAGAGGTTGTTACAGTGTGATCATTCTCACTGTAAAAAATGCCTTTGTTATACGGAGATGGAACCTCTTCTTGTCCTGCTGTACTTGGACCTGCTGACCTTCTCTCCTTGTGGTGCCTTTGTGAAGACACTCCCATCTTCTTTGTAGCTTCCCTTTAACTATTCAAATAGTCTAAGGAGTCTCCCTCAGAAGACTGAGCCTTCTCTTCTTCAGAGGGCAGGTTCTCCAGCCCTTTGAACATCTCTGTGATCCTCCTTTGGACCCTATCCAGTCTGTTCATGTCTTTTTTGAATTGTAGGAACCAGAACTAGACACAGTAAATGATCTCCAAGCACAGGTTCATCTTTAACTATTATCCTTGTTTTTGTAGTTATCCCTCTTGTGTCATTATCATCCATGTATAGCTTTTCATACACAAGAACTGCAGAGAAGATGAGAATTTGAAAAAAGATCCACTTGAAGGAGTTTTGAAAGTTTGCAGAATCTGGGAAATATTCAGTACATAATCCCTCAGAAAGTTTTGGTGACAGGTTATTATTCTGAGCTGTGAAATGACACTTCAGAATTAGAGCTGTAATGGCTGCAATTTTAATCTTAATGTGTAGCTTTAAAAGATACACATAAACATTTGTTTATAGTCAAGTAGTAACTTTGGAAACAGCTTCAGGGTGGCTTGATAATGCTTAAAAATACACTTGTCTCCATTGCAGAACAAGAAAGGTGAGTTACTGGTGACAAAGCAGGAGAAAGCTCAGAAATGCATTTTGAACTCATCATATAGCTGAATTATAAACATCTTTTCCATAAGAAGTTAGGAATTGAAAATGTTCCTGAGAAAATATTTTTAACTGATGTGTTTTGAATATAATGACAAAGATCCTGTTTACTATAAAAGGGCAGAATCATGCACTTAATGGAAATACATGAGTTTAGAAAAGGTAATTTCTCTCCTTCAGTCAGTTCCATAATATTTTTGTTGCTGCAGCATCTTGTTGTAAAGCATTTCACTAAGGTTGAATGTCAGATTCACTTCTTGTCTCTTTCTCTAACACATAATTTGGTGTTTCAGTGCTGAGACTTTATCTAATTAAAAGTTACGTGGCATAGAAAGCTTGCTCACCAGATTTTTTTAAATAGATAAACTAATGCAATCACTTGCAACTTTGGAAATTAGTTGTCATGCAAATTCAGATGATCCCCAGACTACAAATTCACCACTTTGCCCCCCAGCTCTTCTCTGGCTTTCCCAGATCTTTTAATCATCAGGTTGTGCAGACAACCCTCTTGTGCTTGTGCCTCTGCCTCTTTCTTATTTCAGGCTTTGAGGTTTTTTTCCTAGTATTCTCTTGAAATCTGATGTCAATGTGCTGTGGTGCTGCCAGACTTACCAGTGCAGCAAATAAACACCAAATGAGGTTTTCTCCAGCAATACAGATTAAGAATGTCTGCCTCTAATACATCAATATGTGGAATAGTGTGTGTGAATCAGATTACCCTGTCTCCCAAAGAATAGAATACAACTTGAAACAGAACTGAGAAAGGCAACAAGGATGATCACACTGCTTTAGTAAGAGAAAAGGCTTTAAAAGGGACTTCAGTCTGGAATGAAAACGAGAGTGGATGTGACAAAAGAGGAGATGATTCTTTCCTTCTCACAATCTGTGCCACAGGTAGAACCCAGCTAAATTACTAGGTCATAACAAAGAGAACACACTGATCCATAGAAAGGGCAACTTAACAGTGGGCTTCTTAAAGGAGGTCAAAAGTAAAAACAGGCTCTGAAAGGGAATGGATAAATTGACACAGTAATGAACTATGAGCAAGTATTAGACATGGTTATCTGGGTGAAGCTTCTGTCTAAGACATCATCCAAGTACTGTTAAAAAACATTAAAATTATCACAGGGTGGGTAATTCGGACTTGCTCCACTCTGGCTCTGAAGACTGACCCCGACAGCAGTGGGAGTGCTTGGGGTGCTCCAGGAGCACAAGTCAGATTTTATTTCAACTGAAAGAAGCTCAGATCCTGTCCAGCAACACTTGGGGACACAGACTGGGGCAGAATAAGACAATCAAGAATTTTTTTTTCTGAAGTGTTTAGATGTGAACTGCAACATGTGAAGGCTCACCATTATACAGCTGTGGACAAAGGACCATGACTTCAGTGGATTCACTTTCTTCAGAAGGGGAGAATGGAAGAAAAATTATCTCCCCACATTAGTATTCAGATGGCATAAATGCATGAAATGCACTAAGTGCACTTAAATATAGGAAATGGCCTAAACATATAGTAACACTGTGGAGCACCCACAGAGGTGCTCATAATGACCATGTGGAAAATGGCCTTTGAGTGAAAAATTATTTTCACTCTTATGAGTGAAAAATGGGTTTGGCTTTTAAGGCTGTCACCAAAGTTTTGAATTTTGTACCTGCAGGGACCTGCTTTCATGGTCTATGTGTCTTTCTCTTCCTCATCCAACAGGAGAAATTTGAAGGGTCACATACAAGTGTTCACTGATTAACAATTGACTGAGGATTAGATCCAGGTTTAGAAATTCCCTTTTTATAAAACAACACAGCACATAAAACCTTCCTTGCTTTGATACACCAGTAAAGGAGAAAGAAAACAAGGGAAAGTTGAAATTCTGAAATTTGATCCCATTTGATATGAAGATATTGCTGCTGTTCACGTTTAGTTTACCCCACATGTTCTTGGAGCATATGAAAAATGTGTTTGAATTTAAAAATTCAGAATATATGTAGGAAAATATGTTTTCCTCAGTTGACTGGCTCCTAGTGTCACAGTGACGGTGTAGGAAAAAAGCTAGACATTTTTCCTGCTTGTAAGTTCTGTTTTCCTGGGTTTTTAGTGGGGTCCAGTGGCATCTGATGAACAGTTATTTCTCTCTGAGCAACACTTTTTTCTAGCGAGAGTAAATCACATAGTTTGTGATATCAAGAATCTGTTGATTCATCTGATGTTGAACCTTATGCTGTTGATCCAAGTTTCCGGTTGGTGTTATTTAGGAATTTTCATTTCTTGTATATTTATAATAACTTCACCTTTCTTTCTGTTTTTAAAAGCCTCTCCTCCATGATAGGGGAAATTGAAAATACAACCAGAACAAACTGTACAGGCTCAAGCGGCAGAAAGCAAGCAAAGAGATGTTAAAATATTTATATGAAGTCTTGAAAGGATTATATCAGGAGCAGATTTTTTTGGGTTTTTTTTTTGGCCAGAACAAAGATTTTCTAAATGCAGCCGTTCACTTGCACCTCACCTGGGAATGTTCTTGACAGCATGCATTTCTAAGAAACATGAATCCTTACAGGGGTCTCACTGGATTTGCTCTTAATTTTCTGATCAGTTAACATGAAAATGATATGCAAGTAGCTAGCTAACATTATTCAGTTGATTATTATACATTATTTTACATTAAATTGATAGTATTTCTATAGAAATGTTAGGAAGTGGGCACAACATATGAACAGCTAGATTAAAAATAATCAAAGAAAACCATCTTAAGCTTCAAAATTACAATTTGAGCACCCAGCTTGGTGTAATAAAATGGTGAATAAAAGCAAATGAGAACAGACCACAAGGCAGACTTGCAAGACTCCAATCTGCTTCTCAGTAAACAATCAGTCAAAAAAGCATATTAAAGATTACTGCTGAGAAGCACTATTCAGAAGAATAACTGGTTTGCCAAAATTATTTCTGGTTTGTGCTTTTGTCAAAATTAATCACAAATGTTATTTTAGCCAGGAAGGAGGGAGAGTATCAGCATTAATTTCATGGGGACAGAGCTGTTTAGATCCCACATCATGTCAGTTTACTTCAGTCTCTGGGAGTCAGTAAATAGATTTCATTTTTCCATGTTTCACAGAGACAGATCAATTCAAAGCTTAGCACATATCCCAGCTGAATTCTGTAATAGCTCCTTCAAAGCACCAGGTACTTCTAGAGGTCCTTATAAATTTGTTTGATGAGCACTACCAGGGAAACCACTATTGTCACTGCTAATTTGCAGGTGGGTGGCAGTGCCATAGGCAGGGAAGGACGCAAACACACAATCCACTCACTGTTTCAGCAGATGCTTTTTCTTACTTTGGAGACTGTGGCAAATGTGATTCAATTGGATTTTCTTTGATCCTGACTCAAACACTAACCTGTTTGGAACTCTTTCACCAGAACAGCTATCTTGCAAAGATGTATCATTATACATAATGAAACTATCATTATACATAATGAAACTCAGGCAAGATTGTTCAACAGCCTATTGGTGCTGGAAATACTTCTTCAGGTAAGTTCAGCAACTGGTCACAACAGTAATGCTCTTTTCAGTCTGCCTGGTAGGTCACTGATGGAACAACAGCAAATATTTTTGCAATCCCTTTTCTGCTCCTTTTGGTAGTACTGCTGGATGGGGAAGGCCAGAGGTAACAGCCCAGCACTGCAGGAGTTTCACTGTTCCTGTTGGTCTTGTAGACATCAATGAAAGTTGCATGCCTTAGCTCCTTGAAAATGTGGGTCCTGGCTTTTTGGAGCAAGAATCTATAGTTTCAGTTGAATTATATTTAAAAGACACATCTCATTATATCCCTTCCTTTCTCTGTTTTTCTGTATGTGCAAGACACATATACACCTTTTAATGACTTTCTGGTTGTGAAGTCCCATGTCTAAGTCAAGTAGATTGATTCCATCACTGGAGAGATGGAAGGAGGAATCCAGCCTGACCTATCTGGCTTCTGTGCTGCCCCTTAGCTGCTCATCCATCCTCCATTCTCATCCTGTAAGCATGTTCAGAAGTCCAAATGAGAAAGAAATATTGTTAGGAAAAACAGGATATGATTTTCATGGGTGATTGATAGAGCTGCTTTGCCTAAACCATCCGTTCAGAAGAGTAGGTTGTTTTCTGAGTCATGATGGCTGCTGAGATGTATAAAGAACTTCAAACTATTAATTACTGAAGAATCAGTCAGCTTGAGAATTGAAGTTCTCACTAGAGAGACAGCAAAGAGGAAGTAATAAAGAAGCTGCATGTGCCCTGTTGGTACATGTGTTTGAAAGAAGGATGTGAATGGGCTTTATATTAAGAATAATCCAAAATTTCCATCACTTCATGTCTGGTCAGAGGGACTGCTCCAGCTCTTAGCAATTTGGTTCTTTTGTCATCTGAGTACATTCAGCCTTACAAATACACAAAATTGGTCCAAACAGAGGCACCACACAGAGTGACCCTCCCTGTCTTTCTACCATTTTGGCTTTATGTGGGAGAAAGGGCCTTTTTCTAAACTGTCAGCATGGTACTGTAATTCATTGTCTGAATAAATATATCCTCTGCTGGATATTCAACATTCCTAAGAAGGAGCTGAGGGAAATAATATTCCCGTGATTAAAGGATTCTGAGATGTTATTGAGCATCCACTCCCACAGTTACTGCAGTGTAACTTGTCAAGCAGACTGTAAACAAAGGCATAATTGTTGTCGACTATTTCAAAGTTTTTTGAACATTCATATGGGATGAACTTTTTCCATGCTGAAAAAGTAACTGTAAAAGCCAGCAAAAAGGGGGCAACCCCCTCATTCAAAATCCAGTGTATGTAATTCATCCATGTGAAACCATGCTTAGTGCCTCTGCCAAGGAATCCAGCATCCTGCACCCTGCACCTCTAGTGTCTGTGCACCTGAAGCACAGACATACTTTTGAGCTCTGTGAAACATTTTGATATAACTGTTTCTAAAATACTACAAGGATTCATCGTGAAGGTTCATGGGACAGTTCAATCTGTCTCAGTAAGAGTTTTTTAGAACCTTAAAACCTGTAAATCTCTTGTTCTTGCCAGTACAGGATAGCTGGGAATGTAGTGTACCCACCATGCGCCATTAATTTAATAAGTTTCTCCTGAACAGAACCTAACAATTTTTTTTATAAAGCAATAACATTGTTAAAATCATCATTCCATATGCCTTTTCATAGCAGATATAAAACATAGTGCTAAAGTTTAAAACTCTGATTTGAGTTTCACATTTCTTGGGAAATTTATATCATCACATCCTCGGTTGATAAAACTCTAATCCTTGTTGTTGATGGGTTGTGGATTGCTATAACTCTTTCATTTCCTGATAGTCTACAATTGGATGTTGCCTTGATTTATGTAATGTGGATAAAGTGGAGGAAGAAGGGGAAATGATATTAGCATATCTAAATTAATATTTAAACTTTGTTTCCACTCATGTTTTTATCCCTGGTGAATAGTATCTAATAGTCCAAAGCACCACTCTTGATTGAGTTGGTTTGAGCACTGAACAGACAAGTGATAACAAAGTGGCTGAAGATAGTAGAAAAAGCCAAAGGGGTGCTATGTATCAAAAGTAAGTGCAAAATTTTCAGTTTGTTTTCAGTTATTATTCAGGAAGATGTCTGGAATGCTTGACTAGTTCTACCTCCTATCTTCTGGTGGCTGGTTTCCTATATCCCCAGTTCCTGACTTGGAGGGTCATATTTGACACAGACTGAGCTCCTGATTCCCTGTGCTTGCAGTAAAACTTAAAAAATAAATGTCATGACTCAAATATCAAACAGAATGCAAATTAAAAGGATATTTTTTCCTAGATGTCATAGCTTAAAGACACCATTTGTGCATATGGTTCTTGGGATTTTTTTTTTGGTTTTGTTTTGTTGGGTTTTTTTAACTTTTGGGATTAGCATTCAGAAAGATGGTCCCAAAGCGTTAATATGGAAGCCATTTGGATGAAAGCTCTTTTTCCAGAGACCAATGCATCCAGTGCTTATAAGCTCTGACCAATTTTTCATTCTATGGAGAATTTATCTTGCTGCCTAGAAAAGACCACAGAGTGCACTGCTGGTAGTGCCAAATCCTCTCCTCGCAGTCTTGGGGCAGCTCTGGAGTGCAGACAGCCCCTGGGGTGAGACTGACACTGAAGCTGTTCTGCATTCCTGCCTGTGATCACAATCCTGCTGCATCCCAGCTGAGGAGGACTCACAAACAGGCAGACAGTAGGGATATATCAAGGCTGGGGAGACACTTGTTCCTTTTTTGTTAACTAAGTTTTGGGCAGAGGAAGAACTTTGTGTCAGTTTACAGCCTGGTTTGTTTCCAAAGTGAAATCTAACCCCCTTCAAAATGATGAAACCACCTGTTTGTCCAAAGGCTCTATGGGACATTTTTGTATAAATGGCAGCCTCTTAGTGAAATAAGGCAGGGCACCAGCAACGTGAGGGACTGCAAAGCCTCCATGAATGATGATAATAAGGGGGTGATTTGCTCCTGACACTGGCATGGCACACATGAGTTCAGTGCAGCCCTTTTTAGAGCCTGTGGAAGGACAAAGGTTTGTGGAAGAGGTCTAGGTGGGGAGCCTGGGGTCACATAACCAATTGAGACTGAGGATCTAGGGGACCAGGTGGAAACTCATCAGAATTGTAGCCTTTCTGCTACCACCACACAGCACAGAGGGAAAAACCTCAGCACCAAAAATCTTCCAAATCCCTTGCTACTGCAGTCATTGGTGATATGGGCCATGAAATGGCCTCAAATGTCTTTATTTTTAAAATCACATCAGTTTCCAGCTGTGTGTAAGACTGAATAACCATAATGATTTTAGTACCCTCTTGGTACCTTTTTTCCCCATCTGTAAACCAAAATTAGTAACACTAAGGCTAACAGAAGATGTTGTGAGGCTAAATGAACTTGTAGCTCTGATCAAAGGGTACAGTTTAGGGCCACTGCATTTGATAATGCTATGCCTTCACTAGATTTATCTCACTGGCTGTTTTATCTGATCTCTTTGCATTGTAGGTGTTAGATAGAAAAAATGGAAAAACATTTGCAGGCTGAAGAGTAAAGCCATTATCAATTTTGCCAGCCATTTAATAAACAAGAAAGTGATAAATCCCCAAAAGATTATTTAAAAAAAAAATAACAAAAGCTAATGGGATTATTTTATATTCTTTAAATGCATAAATATTAAATCCAGCAAAGACTGTTGAATAATTCATTGACAGTCTGAAGGAGCTTAGACTTCCTCCTTTGGACTCTTGGATGAAACCTAACAGCATGTGTTTGAGTAAAAGCCTTCCAGAAATACATCTTGTTCTGTGGAGATTTCCAGAGAGGCAGAAGAGTCTCAGTTCCACACTGAAGTTTAGAATGGGAACAGCTTACAGGTAAGTATGAGATTTTTTCATTGCCAAATATGACCCACCTCAGCCTGAGGGACTTTCAGAAAAATACGTTGTGAAGCCATGAGAGTTGGCAGCTAGCAGAATTTTAAACAACTGATGCTCACTTCTGTGTTGCTTGTGAACGATTAAGCAGGGGTTTGCATCTCTAGTTTCATGAAGACTTTTCAATTTTGCTCCTGACCATTCACACAAATGCTCTCTCTGACAGGGAGTGTACAACCCAGACATTTTGCTTTGAGTAATACCAAGAATCAATCCCCTGCCTATTTCTAGCCCTGTGTCAAAGCAGGTTCATTTTATTTTTCACTATTTTATGAAAATAGTCTTCAACAAGGGCTGTGTATGAGAGATGACTAAAACCGGTCTTGAGACCATGAGATATACATCCAAACAGAAATGAAAAATGCATAAATCTTCTAATGATTTACCAAAATATGAGTATTGGTCTAATACTCAACTTTGACGGACAAAAGACTCTCTAACAATTTAAAGTTAGAAAGTGTATGTTTATTCAGCGCTGGGCAGCAGCGTGAGGTCATCCTCTAATATGCACTGCAAAATCACAAGTGATCACAGAGTCTATTTATTGACAAAAGCTTTAAACAAATACATATTCATAATCACAGCCCCTCCCATTCCCCTCGCTTCCTATGGTAATTAGCTTGAATAGCTATTAAGCATGCGTAATTGGCTTCTTAAATTAAGTCTGGGGTCATTTTTGTGGAGAGGGGTCTTAAAAGGAGGAAATAAGGTGAGTCTTTTTTGCCCTAAATTTTCGACCTTTTCTATTAATGACAATATAAATGATTTCTGGGGGTTGTCCAAGTTTTTCAAAGAATGGGTTTCTGGTTGCATTGTCTATGTTCCTTTGAGTCTACTTACTAGTTTCCTCTTTTCCCATTATAAGCATAGCTGAGCAAACATAAGATGACAGACAATCAATTATTTAAGTTTTAGATAACTATTTTAAGCCTGATTTTCCTTCTAACTTTTAACTTTTAATTATTTTCAGCAAAGCCTATCTACCCATTTGCTTCTTAATTAATTCTAGTAAATAACTAACTTTTAACTAAAATCCCAATTTTTAAGATTAGTGTTTCACTAACTTGTGACATTTTGGTACAGATGGAAAAGATAATGGGCCATGACTCTTCTGCCTCATTTCCATCTCTGGTACAGCTGCAATGTAAGGGCAATGGGATAATCTAGCTTGCAAAAAGCGCTTTGCCACAGAAAGACTCGCTTCAAATCAGAGATCCCCTGATTTGGAGACAAGTTCTCCTGACTTGGAGGCAAGATCCTCCTGTTTGGCTTTCTAATTCTCAACTCTGGTCTATTTTTGAGAGCTAACTTTATTTATTTATTTTCATAACTAACCATCACTTTATGGTTTACTGTAGCTGGTTGAAGATAGCTGTGTGAGCAGGACATTCTCTTGAGCTATTGCATGGCAGGCCCTGCTTCAGCACTCAAGAGCAGAGAAGACAGGAAGTACCTGCACATTTTCTCCCTCTGGATTGGATGACTGCATGATTTTGGTGTCAGATTTTGGGCATGGACCAGAACGGCACGGCAGATATTTGGTCCCATGCAAACAGAATGAAAAGACAGCACTAGATGGAGAGGGCATTGTTAATATTGTTTTATTTTGCTCTTTGTGGTCACTCCTGCAAACATATCTGTGTGAGGAACTCACTTCAGCTGCTACTGCAACCACATTTTCTGTTGTTTTCATATTTAGTGGTCTGGCTTAGACCACACACAGATTACAAAGTGTGTTATGACAGATGGCTGTTGCTGCTGATTGATCTTTGGTTTACCAATGCCACAAAATTTCTCCTCAACTTCATTCAGCTGATCTATAGTGTGGAAGAACAACTTGAAGGACTATTCTCATTGGGAAATGAATTCTCATCTCATTGTTCAAGTATATTTTTAAGATCACAGTCCTGTGCTTCCTCCACACCCTGCAAGAACTGGAAAGGCTCTTTTTTTTTTTTTTTTTTTTTTTTTTGAAATATCTGCATTTGTCTGTGGCCAAGCCATCCATTGAGGATCCACATGGCCCTGCAATCAATCATAGCCTGTGCTAGAAGTGGATTTTTAAACAGGTCTTCTGTGTTAAGCTGTATAATTGATAATATGGTGATAAGACTCAAAAAGAAGGAAAATAAATGTAAGCCTGTTTAGGAATCTATGTTCCTTCCAGACTTTGTCTAATTTTCTGAATGCAGAGTAAATAGTTTCTGTCTGTAGATACAGAATAGAATTGCCACATGTGCAAATGATTGTTGTAGGTGCAGGTTAGATTTTTCAGAATGTCTGTCTGGCCCAGATAGTAACCAAACAGTAGAGATAGAACAAATCACCTCTGGTCTGTTGAACTGTTCACATTATTACACTAGAAAGTAAAGCCCCAAAGGGAAGGTAGAAGGTCAAAATTCAGTGGAAGACAATACAGACCAACTTTAGGCACCAGATAAAAAAGCTTGTCCCATTACTTTCTGGCTGATAAGACACAATTATTAATAGCCAAGTTTACTAAGGTTTGCAAAATCACTTTTTTTCACCACAGAACATTCTTGAATATTGATCTGTTAGTCATTGAAGACAGACCTGTGGGGAGTAATTCTGCTTATTTAAATACCATTGCAAACAGAAACAAACTGAATATTAAACCTTTCTAGTCTACTTTGCAGACTTTGGGTGTCTAGATGGTGCAATCCAGGTAGAGACATGGATACATGGACACCAGTATTTAGTCAGAAGAATCCTGGCTGTTAATCCTCCCAGTTAAAGCTCCTTAACACACTATGTATCTGGACCATGAGTTGCTTAGGATAATTTCAGATCATCCAGTCCACAAAAATAAGAAAAGATCAAGTGATTTTTCAAATATCCGTCCAAAAACTGGAGATATGAGCACAGGTGTCCACCAGAAATCCCACACCCTCAAAATTCCAGAGTTAAGTCTATAAAACTATCAACACAAATTCATGCTGATTTTCATCACTACTGTTTATTATGTTGGAGAGTACTTAGAGGATAAAAGTAATTTAGTAATAATCATGCTCTGAAATGGAATTAAATTAGTTGATAACTTTAAGCTTTTCTTTAAGTTGAACTCTTTTTCCAGATTATTCATATTAGCTTTCCTTTTGGAAACATGCACAATAACATAGCCCTGACTTAAATGTACAGTCAATAAAATCACATGCATGGGCTGTATATTTTCTTGTGCAAGGGGGGTCTGATCTTGTAATCACTGAATGTGAATAAAAACATCTATTAACTCTGGTGTGCAGGACCATGATCATGTGAATGTGACTTTAGATTTTTCCCTACCACTATCACTCAGCTTCTAAGACTTGCATGACATAACTACACCAATTTTCCCACCATAAAAGCTCCAGTCAATTGATGTGAAAGACATTCCTTTCATAATGGAATAATGTGGCAGACTACACCTTGTGGTTTAGCTTTTTGAATTATGTCAGGACAATTCACAGAGTCTGGACACACTGTTGTAAATCGTAGTTTCCTTCCCCTCACAACCTGTGTACAGCAGAGACAGGTATTTAAAAGATTTGAGGAAAGTGTTAAAATCAAATGCTTGAATAGAGAGGATTTCCCCATGCTCTTTGCCCCCCTGCTGCTCCTCCTGCCTCTGAGATGTGAGAGCTAGCAAACACCAGTCCCTTCCTCACCCAGGCAGCTCCTGGTTTCAGAGAGGCTCCTGGTATTTGCAGGTTTCAGGCAGCTCCATCTGACATGGGAAAAAAGGACTTAAGCAACTGACATCAGTGGAGGATGGAGTACCACAGAACTTGCCTGACTCTGTTTGTGCCCCTCCTGCTGCTCCCATTGGCTTTGGCTCATGCATTCCTCTGTGTCCTGTGCAAGCAGAAAGTAGAGTATGCCCAAATGTCCTTGAACATTTCCCAACACGTTGCACAATCCTGTGTCCGTGTGAGCTGTGACCTCCACACGTCTTGGGAGAACATTTGATACTGCCCACAAACCCTCACTGGTATAGTAAGTGCTGCCAATTTGTGATCAAAGAGTACTTTGAGCTTCCTGGGAGCAGAGGGGTGAGGTGGAGTGCCAAGGGGATGTTCTTCTCCACCCACCTTGGGGCAGACCCCAGGGAACCACACAGCTGATGTGGGACAGCCTCCAGAAATTCCTCTGAAGATGGGGAAGTCCAAGCACAGAGGCTGTGCCATTGTACATTGGCCTCTAAGAAAACTCAAATCAAGCAATTATACAGTAAATACATGTCATCTTCCAGATGGAGTCGTGTGTGCTTTGGGCTCGGTTTGGCTTGCCGTGAAGACAAGGGTGCCCAATGCTTTTGTTAAGCTAAGACCCTTGGACACAAGTTGGAGGCATTAGAGCTTTTTCCAAGATAAATTAGGTCTTTAATATGCGAAACATAAACCATGTCTCAAGTGATTAAATGGATTGAGCAGCTAGTAAGAAAGTCCTCTCTTGAGGACTATTAAAGCAGGAACATTTAGATACATGAAGGCCATTGAGTAAAGGCCAACAAAAGCTCATCCCCTGACAAACTGCTGCCTAATTCTGCTACAATTTTTGTCTCTCTGGGCCATGCTCCTGGACTCTGAGCAGTGCCCATGCACTGAACACTGGAGACTTGCTGTCTAATTTTACTGTTGCAACGTCGGAGTGATTTGGCACTAAAATTTCTGGGGTTGTAGGGTGGTTGTGGACCTGCACAGCAACTGGACCCTGCAGGAGTGTGGGAACAGGCCATGTACATTCTGGGAACACTGACAGCCAGCTGAACATGAGCCAGTGTGTGCCCAGGTAGCCAAGAAGGTCAATGGCATCCTGGCCTGGATCAGCAACTGTGGCCAGCAGGACAGGGCAGGGATTGTCCCCTCTCCTCAGCACTGGTGAGACCATACCTCAAATTCTGTGTTCAGTTCTGGGTACCTCACTATAAGGACAATATTGAGGTACTGGAGCATGTCCCAAAAGGGAAACAAAGCTGGGGAAGGATTTGGGGAAGTCTTATGAAAAACAGCTGAGGGATCTGGGGTTTATTTAGTCTGGATAAAAGGAAGGTCAGGGGAGACCTTATCAATCTCTTCAACTACCTGAAAGGAGGCTGTAGTGAAGTGGAGACCGGTCTCTTCTCCCAGGTAAGAGGTGACAAGACTAGAGGAAATGGCCACAAGTTGTGCCAGGGGAGTTTTAGGTTGGATATTAGGAAAAATTTCTTCATTGAAAGGGTTGTCAAACATTGGAACAGGCTACCCAGGGAGGTAGCTGAGTCACCATCCCTTGAATTGTTAAAAAAAATATGTGGATGTAGCATTTGGGGATATGGCTTAGTGGTGAGCATGACAGAGTTAGGCTAATGTTTGAATATGATGATCTTAAAGGTATTTTCCAACCTAAATGATTTTATGGTCTCAGTGTTGAATCAGGAAAGAAAATACTATTATCAATCAAATTCCTATCTTTAGGTGTATTCTTGCTTTTTCACAGGGTAACCTGCCTCTGTACCTAATGGTATAAAATTGTGCAGGACACATTTTATGATGAAGGATCTCTTCTGCCCTTATAATTGCCTAAAAGACTAAACTATCAGTAGGATAGAGCAAATTTTCCTTTAAGCAGAGACTAAGCAGTAATGAGAGACTGAAAAGGATTTGAATGCTACAGTGAATATTAAATTAATTTTTCTGTTCTTTATTTAGATTATAGGTGAGCATGTAGCTGGATAGATGGTTAAAGATAGAGAAATCATAGACTTTGGGGAAATGAAGGATTAGGGCTTGGCTTGACCTGAACTCATGTGACAAGCTTCCTTTCAACATCTATTATTGTCTTGAACACTGGGATTAGGCTGTGCTAAACACTAAGGAAAGAAAACCCAAGCCAAAAAACACAAAACTAAACAAAATCCCTCCTGGTACGAATTTACCATCTGGACACAAATGACACTGCACTCAGACCACATACAGGCTCTCTGAGGCCTGTGTTCAGAGCTGAGGTTTTGGTCCTGACCTATTACCCTCAGATTTGCACCTGGATTCCCAAAGCTATTGGTTCTCACCACATTTGTAGGATAGGAAAATTCAGTGGCAGGCCTCTTGATTCTGAAATGTGGGCCACAAATGTGTGATTTTATGGGATGCATTAGAAAGGAATTACATGAAAACCAGGTTTAAAATGTCTTAAACAAAAAAGGAGGTAGTACTTAATAAGAGATATGTACCCTGCCATTATACACAGCACTTGAAATCTCATTACAGTCCTCATTATGTGTGCTGTGTGAGGAGATGTGCAGCAGAGCATGGTGTCCTGAATGCTCAGTCTGATCCTGACTGACTGAGCCCTCACTCACTCAGAGGAAACATGTATAATAATTGAGAAAAAGCAAAATACTAAAAAATTTCAGATGAGAAACAAATCAGTTGTTGACTTGTGCTAAAAATACCATCATGGTTAACACATAGGACCATGAGATCCTGGATCATGCATGTACCACAAAAGGGTCATGTGCATGAGTGAGCAGTAATACTCAAATGACCTTTCTCCAGTGTCTTAGGGGAGTATGGCTGGAGGTATAAAAAAATGAAAGCTATCAGCATTTGCAAGCTAACACACTGAACAGCTGTGGTTTTTTCGACTATTAAGTCAAGCTCAATTACAAACTACAGTAATCAAATATGAAGATAATGTCTAAAATAAGAACAGCAGTAGGAAGTGGAAAGAAAATAGGAAGCAGAAAAAAAATCAAGTGTGCTCTGTAGCTTGGAGGAAGGCAAAAGGATTTGGGACATATTTCTGGATTTTGTTCCTTTATGTCAGTTCCACACAGCATGTGCTATGGAGGAACTGAAGAAACAGACATAAAATAGCAACAAGACCACAATATATGAGGAAATGTAATCCACAGAGCAGGGTAGAACTGGGAGGTGTGGCTGGGAGGGGTGTCAGTGGCTGTGGCAATTCCTTACTGAGAGGAATTCAGCCCATTTAAAAATAGAAGTTGTCAGGCAAAACAGAAAGTCCTGGAGACAAGCAGGTGGCTGCAGCAGATTCTTGTTTGAAATAAGGTGGGGAAAATTACCATCTTCATCCAACCTTTCTCTTTCTTGAGATTGAGAAGAAGCCAGGAAAGCTCATGGAAATCTCTTGCCTTCCCATTGAACACCCCTTTTCATGGAAAAATTAAGATAATGTGCAATATGAGCTGTTGCCTCCTCTCTAGTTAGTGTGTTGGTGTTCTCCTTGCACCCACAGTTTGCAAGGTCACTTAGAGGCCAGGTACTCTTCCAAATGTAAAATGAAATTTGCTGCCTGTGTCAAAGGTTTTTTAGTTTCTCCAGGGCTCTGAAACATTCATCCTCATCCCTGCTAGCACTTG
Source organism: Toxostoma redivivum (assembly GCA_013397375.1). NCBI lineage: Eukaryota > Metazoa > Chordata > Aves > Passeriformes > Mimidae > Toxostoma > Toxostoma redivivum. The sequence continues at coordinate 525,094 of VXBI01010452.1, read as the reverse complement.
GAGACAATTGCCTCTGGCAAGGAAGAAAGGGATCTATTCCTAAAGTAACCAGATTATGTCAGAGATGGGAACAGGCAGAAGCAGACATACAACATCAGAACAATCTATCAGTGATTCCCAGGGGCTCTTAGCAAACAGCCTTGACACACCGTGCAGGAATTTACCATCAGTGTAACCAAATAAAGCTCCATGCACTGCAAGAAGAGTAAAGCATTTTCACTGATTAGATGCTACATACAAACCAATAAACATATTGTCAAAATACATGCTTTTGCAGATAATTCATTTTAAAAAGAGTGGACATAGATTTTTGTGTCAAAAGTACCTCTGCTGTACAGAGAAAGATACATCATTCCTAAGTTTGGGTGACTGTAGTGCTTGTTTCTCTATCTGAGCTCCTGACACTGCCAATAGAAAGAAAAAATTATATAGTGTGTTTTATTGTGTATTTTGACTTTAGAGTCACATAATGGACAGTTGTAAGCACTGTTAAGAAAAGCCAGGTAAATGTCTCTGACATACTGTTCTCCACATCTGGTCACATGGAAGGGAGTAGTTTAGCCTAAGAAACTTTGATCTCTGTAGACCAGCACTGCCCAGTAACTATAACCTCCTACCCCATGTGGATATGCTGGTTTATGTAACTGCAATGTTTTACAGTCATCTGGGGCAGCCTCAATGATCTGTTTGAGATAGCAGTGGGAAGATTATGACCCATGCTTTTGGGGCAGCACTGCCTGAACCAGGTCTCTTTTCTGGACTGTTGCTGTATCTTTGTATCTTCAGGGATGCCTGAACACATTTCGCTCCCCAAATATAGGAGCTGCCAGAGCTGTACTTTGCAGTGTATCACTGTACTGGTTTGAAAAGCAAAACCAGTGAGACTTCAAGTCAGTAATACAATTTTAATAGAAAAAAATAGAATAGATGCAATAATACAAAATAAGACCACTGACAGAGTCAGAATACAACCTGACACCCTGTCAATCAGGGTGTTGGTGAAGTCCCATTAAATGGTGGCTGCAGTCCTCCTGGATGACAGATGTGGTTCTGTTGAAGCAGTGCTCCAGTAGAAGGTGCAGTTTTCCCCCGAAGGTCCAGTGATGATATGGAAAAAAACCTGTTTTTCTCCTCTGGAATCCAGTGGGAAAAGGCTGCTTCGGTGTTCTAAATCTCGGTTTTTATTTAGGTAGGAAAGGCATGGCTCCTCCCCGTGGCTGGATCATCTCCCAATGGGATGATGTAATCTTATCAGTCAGGCAGTGGGGCTTAATGGCCCATTAACAGAAGGTATCTCCCATAGAGATAAGAATCAGCCCTTCTCTCGTTTCAACAGATGGTGATAGAATACATTTTGAATTGTAAGCCAGGACAATCACCAGGAGAACAAGCAGTCTAGTCTTTGCCTGTTCCTTTTCCTGTTCCACTGAAAAAGGCATTTACAGCAGTATATGAGCCTACAAAGTTCTGAGGCATAGATAATTCCCCACAAATCCTTTGGTTTTCAGCTGCACACCCTGATATACTCTGGTATGTAGGTGACTTACTTCCACTTGGTTTCTTCTGTAGATCTACTCTGCTTTCCTTGTCTTTCTCCTGAAGCTTCCTGCCATTGCTGTTATTTATTTTTCCACAAAATATGTTTATTTTGCAAATTTATAACTGTTCAAGGGGGGTATGCAGTAGGCCTGAAATCAGTCTGGGTAGGACATTTCCAATTAACTTCCATCCTTTGAGTTCCTCAGAAATGGCAATTTCCACCATTGGGGAAACTAGCATTCCTGACCTTGTATTCCAAAATGAAAAAAAACGAACCAACCAGGAAATCTGAAATCTTACAGGCTTTTTCACCTGTAGTTGTGTGATAAGGAATTAAGAGAGAAGTCCTAATTCTGCAAAACAAATATTTTTCAAAGGAAAAATATTAGTCATTGTATTTTCAGCCACAGCTAAATGAAGTCTATCTCTTTATTCAGATCTAAATTTCTTCACTAAATTCACTTGGCAGGAGACTGGCTTAAGAGAGATTATTTTGCCAGCATGCTGTTCTGCAGCATTTTCCAATTTTGCTCGAATAGCTTTTCCCCAGATAGCCCATGGGTAGGTGGTATAAACAGTAGCATATTTATTGTGACTACCTTTCCAATTTCAAAGAAAGTTCAAGTTCATTTGTTATTGTGTCTATCTGGCAAATGACTTGTAATCATAATCTATGATGCCACCTTCTGTTTGTGCAATTAAAAAGAGATGATCGATCTTAATAATTTCACATTGTAATGCCAGTAATGACCTTGTATGCACATTCAGGGGGGATGAACACTTTCCTTGTGTTTCCTCTTATGGTAAAAAAGTGTCTCTGTTATTGATACTGCCTTTTCTGTGGCAAAGGCAGGAAATGGTAGATACATCTCTGGTGTAAACCAATGCACCTTATAAAGAGACAGATTTGAATAATTGATTTTGAAGAGGTTTTCTCCAGCTGATAGGAAATATGGATATAAAGCCTCAAAAGTACAAGACAGGATACAAAGGGATTTTGCTCAGTGCAAAATTTGCACACATATTGCTTCTGTTAGAGAAAGCAATATCTGTGCGTATATTTCCATACTCGGGATGCAGAAGGGAGGGGGTGTAAAGATCCAGTTATTAAAATTGTTAGAGATATGCCTCTGCCCTTATTAAGGTGCAAATGAGACCATATGCCAAAGTCAATAGTATGGATTGTATTTAACAGTAAATATGAGAGAAAGTGAGAGAGAAAGAAATAGAAAAAGGGGGGAAAGAGAAAGACTGTGACAGAGAGACAGATTAAGTAGAAAATATCACCACTCCCTGGATCTCAAGAGCATCCTGTTGATCCTCTTCTGGTCTTCTTGGTGCTGGGTGTCCTGCTAAACACAGAGTTCAGTGGATTAATTTATGTTAGACTGAGTGGGAATACTCAGGTACCTCACCTTGTTAGGGGGAAGTTTGGAACTATCCCTTGTAACAGACTCTGGATCTGTTGCATCATTTGGCATCACATGCAGGCCTTTGGTGCAAGACCTCAGGAATGAGTCTGGGGGTGCTTTGGGTGTCTTTGATGATTTATGCCACCTCCTCAGCTGCCTCTCACATAAATGTCCTGTGTGTATGTGGCCTTCCCATGGTGGGGGGTTTTACAGTGGAGACAGTTTGTGTAAGGCAGGATGGGTGTTCACTCCCTCTGTGTTCACTCCCTCTGACCAGAGGTTAAACCACACACCAAAAAACTTTCCTTCTCCCTCCGTGCTTGGGGGGGAGTGTGTGCAAACCTGGCATCAGCAAATGAGTCTAAGGGCTATGACCCCTCCCACCAGGAACCCAACCATGGCTGATTGTCAGGACAGCTGCTGGGTTTGGCTTTCCTTGCGGATACATGCTTCTCCTTAGACCAGGGGTGGCTTGACTTATAGTCCAGTTCCTATGAGGAGGCATACCTGAGTGGGGAGTGTGCTTTGGTGGTCACAGCTTCTTTAACAATGTTTAAGCAATTACCATAACATTTCAGTCTCTCACAGGGAGTTTTATATTGTGGACACTAGAACAAGAACTTCTTCAGTATCTTCTGAATCCTACCTAGAACAGCCAAGCAAGCCAGCCATCACCTCACTTCACCTCTGTCCTGGCCTTCTAATATTTCCTCTGTGAGCAACAGCTGCGTGTCAGGGTAAACTCTATTCAGGACAAGGCTTGACTGGCATCCTTCTCCTACATCATCCTGCTGAAGGATTTCACTGGCAAAAGATCTTCGGCCTCTGCTCCTCTTCCCTTACTTTCTTTCTCAGTCTCATTGTAAGTTCACTCCCCAGGGGAGAGAAATGTCATTGTGATACCTGTAAGTGAAATTAATAACAGTAACTCCTTTTATCTGAGATTTTTGTGCTTCTCAAAACACTTTAGCGAAGTCTGTAAGTTGGCATCTCAATTTTCTTTGGCAGAGGTCTCTGAAGCAGAAGGCAAAACAAGGTACACAGATACTGTAGGACAGTATCTGTGCCAGTCTTTAGGCACTGGATAGGACAGGAATAGAATAGCATAGAACAGAACAGAATGGAACATAATATTTTGGTTGATACAAGGATCATCTCATCCAACTTCCTAACCAATCCCAGGGCTGATCAAGTTAAGGCATTTTGTTAAGGGCATTATCTAAATGTCTCTTAAACACTAACAGGCTTCGGGCATTTAAGACCTCTCCAGAAAGCCTGTTCCACTGTTTGACCACCCTCTTGGTACAGAAATGCTTCCCCCTATCCAGTCTAAACTTCACATGGCGCACATTTGAACTATTTCCACATCCTATCACTGGATCTCAGGGTGAAGGGTTCAGCCCTCTCCCCTTGCCCTCCTCAGGAAGCTGTAGCAATGAGGTCGGTGCTCAGCTGCCTTTTCTCCAAACTAGACAAGCCCAGAGTCCATCACCACTCCTCACAGGACATGTCGCAGGATGTGCCTTCCAGCCTTTTTACCAGCTTTGTCCTTCTCTGAACAGGCTCAAGGACTTTCACTTCCTTCTTAATTGTTGGGGCCAAGAACTGCACCCAGTGCTCAGGGTGAGGCTACACTAAGAGCCTCAGCAGCAGGCTAATCACCATGTAGATATCTCCATTTGAACTAAACACCTTAGCTTCCCTTTCCAGTTAGCAGAAGCAGACTGATTCATCGTGCCTGTGGTAGATGAGATGAACAGAACCCATTCCTCCTTATTGATCACAAAGGCAATGCAGTGATGACAAGCTCGGCAGCAAATGTCGATGTTTTAGAAACTGATGTGCAGTGAGTTGCATTTTCTTCATTGTGACAAATGTCAGCGTTCTCTGGCATTACTTTTGATACACTATCAAGACTACCTGCTGCCTTGTGATAAAAAGTCATGTTCAGGCTCAGCTCCAAGGTACGGATGAGACTGATATTGTTTGGTCTGGGGTGTAACTTCTAGGTCTTATCTAATGTCTTTGGCAAACTTCATGATTGAAATGTTCCCCAAGGTAGTTGACTAAAGGACAAAGGACATTTGCCAGGCATAACTTGTGTGAAAGAGCGACAAAACAAGAAGAAAGGACTATTTTTTGGTCTAATTCACTCAGAATTAGAGAACTTTAGAACCAGTAGCCTTGATTAAGGCAGATAAACAGGAAAACAGAACAAGTGAACAGGAAACTACTTTGTAGAGTGCTATAACTTCTGAAAGCTCAGTCCTTCCTACTGTCACATTCCAGTGTACATCTCTCAAGAGAGACAGTTTTTCCAAGTGTGGGCCACTGCCAATCTCAGGTACAAAATGCCCCGTTCTGAATTACCACAGATTATCAAATTTACTCATTGTTACCTGCTTCAGAATGTTTTGGAAAATAGCATTTGTAGGACTGGAATTTTGCAGAGCCAAGGTCTCTAGGTAGTAAGAAAATGTCATGCTCCTTTTCACTTTATTTTCAGTTTTACAGTCTTGCATGATATATAGAAAACAAATCACTACTCACTCATTATTCTTCCAGAAGAGAAGACCCTAGCCATATCTCCAGGGTAAACAGTGTAAAAAGAGTCTCATAAGATTGTGAGACACCTTGTCTCAGCACAGCCAGCTGGCTTTGGCTGGGAGAAATTACAGTCATCCTGTCTTTGCTTGTACAGCCACTGGGATATACATCTTCTTTAAGCCGTTACTCTCAAATCCCATTTGAGTCCCTCATGATAGACACAGTACCACAGAAACCATTTATCAATGCCTTAAAGGGCCATTCTTATTTAACTAGGGGAAACAGGGAGATAAAATATTACCATTTTTTCTGATTAAAGAAATCCCAAATCTCAGATTAAATTTTAATGGAGTGGGAGGAGGGGTGTGTTTAAAGAATCACATCCATTTGGCTAAATTAATTATTGAGATTAAAAGCTCTGACATAATCAAACAGGAAAGATGAAATCATACTGGGAAGGAAATACTGTATTTGGAAATCAAGACACTTATTTGCATATATGCCATAAGAGGAAGATAAAGGACAGATGTCTTCTTGATCATCAATTCAGTTTTCATCTTGTCAAGCCTTACAGAGATACTAGCTTTGCAGGCCAGGTCAAAGAAAACTAAAATAGTAAAATGAAATGTAAAGAAGGATTATGTTTGGTTTTTATATCAATCTTGTGATTGATTGATTGAATAGATTCCTTTGTTATCCAGAGAGATGACTTCTCTAGACCTTACCTGCTGGCCAAATGTGGAAGGAAAGATGGAGCATGAGACTGGAATTAACTGAAATAACTGTACTGGCTATTTTCTGAAACAGGTTTCTGAAAAGATGGACATCCCTTAAAGTTCTGGGTACTGAGTAGAATCCTACTGAGGAGTCTTTGGGGAGACATTTGCTGACTTCAATTTCCCTAATGAATAGCAATGAGTGTCTAATTTCCCCAATGAATTATAATGGAGTATCCAAAATAACTGCTGTCTCATTTTATGTATATAGGCCTGAAATAGTTTAAAAATGGGCATGATGTGAATATGAAGGAAAACAGGGCTGTCCTGTGCTGCTACATTCCCTTCCTGAGCTCCTGTACAGGGAGGAGATTGATTAGACCAGTGTGTGTGGGCATATTGATCAGTCAGCACAGGAATAGGTGCCCACAAAGATGGAAAATCTCTGTCCTTGGAGATTTCCAAAACTCAGCTAAGCAAGGTGCTGAGAATCCTGATCTAACTTTGAAAATATCCATGCTTTGAGCAGAAAGCTGGACTAGATGGCTTTCAGAGGACGCTGCCAAGATAAAAGTACCCAAATCAGGAGACTGTATAAAACTGCTGAGAAGTTTGAAAATGCAGTAAGAATAGAAGAAACCTACCTGATCTTCTGAAAAGAAACAAAGAGGGGAAAGTTAAAAACCCCAAATTACAAACCTACCATCCTTCTTTCAAATGGTTTAGTTGCCCATAATAATAATTGAAATATTGCTCACTGAAATAAATTAGATATAAGATACTTGGTGCTGTGAAGGAGGCTTTATTGGAATTCTGTCCCTCCTGAATCTTCAGTGCTGGAAAATTCTGAGCTCTTTTGTCCATGGTGGGATTAATTTGGTCCTTCCTGCTGCTTTATGATGCTATGGGCTGTGGGTGCTGTTTGTCTCAGACTGAAGCAATCAGTTTGGCTGAGCTGTGGGTTCATTGCCTGTGCCCTCAATGCACACCTGCAGGGAAGGACCACAGCCTCCTCTTTTCCCACAAGCTCACAGGACAAGGGCACAAAGATACCAGCATTGAAACTCCATTAAATGGGGTCTAAGAGGAGCAAGGAGAAAGATGAAGGAGGGAAAACGTTAGCTCTAGAGTTGAGCATTTTGCCAAGCAGTGCCTTAGAAAACACAGGGGCACTATTCTTTGTGGAATATGATTCATGCATCATGTGTTGAGCTCAGGACTAGGGCTGGAGAGATGGGGCCAGTGCTTGAGTCCTGGTTCTGGGACAGTGTGTGCCACCAGTGCCCTTCATGGGCTTCACTCAGTCATCTATCAAGACTCTTCTTTGGAGGGTCACTCCCAGAGCTTGCTTAATTAATATCACACTTTTTTCTGAAAAATCCTTTGTGTATAACCCTTTAAAAGTGAATTAATATGTAACTATATCCTTTTAACATCCACTTACAATTTCCCTCTAGACAACATAACATCAATTTCACAACCAGTATATTAATTTCTTCCACTAGTAGAAACCAGTTTCTCTTACACATTTTCTCTGTTCCAGCCTTGGAATATTTTCATGCTGCATTGACACAGATAAAAAGCCTGTAGCACACTGTAGAAAATGTGGGAAAATATTAATCTTATTAAATCAAAGAATACATTAAACCAGAAACAGTTCAAGAAAGCTTCACTGGCTATGGTTAGTCAAGGTACAACCTCTCACAGTGGAATGCTGGTATCATTTTACTGACTTTAACATAAATAAAAAGAACTGAGTGAAATTTTAAATGGATTCAAAAATCTTTCACCAACAAACTTCTGCTCCAGAACTGCACTTAATTAAGTCCTTAATTTCTTTTCATTCACCCCTCTATGGATAGCTGAATCACTGCCTTTTATTGCACCAGAAGAGGGATCATGAAATAATTTATAACAATAATCAATCTTCTACCCAGCCTGTCACAAGTAATCCACTACCAACAGAAGTGGGAGGCTGAGTTTTAGTCTGGCGGATACTGTAATGTGATACATTTTTTGTCTGATCTACAAAGTTCACTTAATAATTGCTATCTGACCTGAGGTCAGCATAAGACAGAATTTAGATGACATGCAAATAAGTCATGTCTGCTTCTTTCTTGGTCTTTGAAGTTCTTTCTGAGTGGAGTTTTTTCCTTACTATCTCCTTTGCTCAGATTCTGCATAGAATGCTATGTTGGAGTAAAAAAGATGTAGAAGTGTCATGATACAGTAAGATACCTTTCATCTTTAGTGTATTGTGCACTCCCAAAGTAACTTTCAACTGGAAAGCTTTATAGATCCACTGGGATTAACAATGGAGAAAATAAACTGATTTCTTTGACCATTTTGTTCCTTCTCCACGGCTGGCTGCAGTACATGGCTAAGAGACAGGGACAACAGAGCAAGTGACTGGATCTGCCTGACTCCCCCACCTTTCCCCAGGCAGAACAGCTCAGCAGGTCACAGCAGAATAATTATTAAGGTGACTTTTGCAGTTAGACTACACAGCCCCTGAGGTTACCCTGCTGACATGTTCAGCAGGAATGAGGTCTCAGTTGATGCATTTGGACACATTCAGAGTCAATGACTCAGAAACAATAAAAGGGTCTTGAAGTATGTCAGGTTTCTATGAGGGAGAAAGGAGTAATACCCACTTCCATTCCAGGATGGGTAGGATAAGAAGCAATGAAGGAAACATGAAGGAAAAAATGTATTGGAAAGCAGAAAACACTTTTTGAGAGAACAATAGATGCTCTACTACCTACTCACCTGCTCTAAAGGTGGGACCCTTCTAATCCCAAAATTTGCTTTATAAGCACTTGTAAGTTTGCTCAATTGTAACTGATTAAATTTTCCAGCCTGGAAAATCTCCCTGGGCCTGAGCTTTAGTGAAACTTTCAGCCCAAGTTGCAACAAAATTTAATGTTCTGCCACTTCCCTTGGTTCATTGCTAAATTGGACTGAAAGAATTTGGTTTGGGAAAACTGCAATCTTTGCTCTTCCCAGTCATCCAATCCAAACTAGGGGAGCTACTTTAAATAAAACCCAAACATCAGTACATACCCAACAGAATTTGTTTTTGTGGTTATCAAACAAAAGATACTGCCTTCAGGGAGTAGAGCTCAGCCCCTAATAGCTCTTCAAATAAGTGATGTTTGAGCAGGTGCTGAAGAAGGTCCTTCTCTTGGTACTTTTAACACTATGTGAAAGGCCCACAATGTCTCCAATGACTCACATGTGACTTTTTTCCCTTGTAAACTAAGTGAAAAAGTGATGCAAGTGTGGCTACTTCTCCAATAATTGGTATGGAACGTATCTCAGCCCTTATCTCTGCTTACTTCAAACTCTCTTCTTGAATTTGTAAACTGAGATGAAGCACAAACCTTTTCCTTCTATTCGATATCAGTCTGCCAGGATTCCTAAACCAGCTGTTCCTATTGCCAGTGTGCTGTAGAAAGTTTCTGCACCTTCACCTGCCTGAGGAGAGAGGGCCATTCAGATCCCGCCAGCCTTTCTGAACAGGATCTGCTCCCTGCTGGTCTTCATGGAACCACCATCCAGCTTCTGGGCTGATTTCATTATGAAATGGGCTTTTTTTTTTTATATCAAACACCTATTTGCAGCACAGTTTAATTCTTCAGCTACTTAGCTTTAATAATAGTAATTAGAAGATTGGAAGAAGCCTACTTGACCTCTGAAGTCTCTGCAATGAATCTCCTGCTATTGAAGAGCAGCAATGCCCTGAACCCCCAATAGGAATGCAAGAAATATCTGTATCAAACAGCTGTGAAAATGTGACAACGATATCACAGTTTGAAGAGAAATAAACAGATATCTGATATTTTCCAAAAGAGGTTGATGGAAAAGTGCTGTGATGATAGCAGAATGATGGTATTTTTCCTTGGTCAAATAGAGACGTGAAATAATTCCTACTTTTTTCTTGTTGTCTCAGATAGGTCATGCCCAAGCATTGGCTGAGATGAGGCAGTGCAGCCCACGTGGGGAGAGAGAGATACCTCCTGGGGCAGTTGTGCTGGGCCTGGGCAGTGATTTCACTGGGTCAAAACACAGAAAATAAATTCTGTAGGAGGAAAGACACAAGTGTTTTGAGGCCTGCCTTGCATATAACTTTTCATTCCCTCGGACAAGGGAGGCATGTGCCAAGGGCAAACAATGAGAGAAGGGTGCTGGAGCTGGAAGCTGCCCCCCAGGTGCTGGAGAGGGAAATCTGTCTGGGAGCTGGCACTGGGGAAAACTGCCCAGTGAGCTGCCCCTGAAGCTCTGCAGGAGGCACAGCATCACCTGTCCTGGGTGGCAGGTCCCAGTGGTACTGCCTGTGCGCATCTCTAACTCCCCTGATGCACAGACTTCTCGTTTTGCCAAGACTTCTCACAAGGCAAGGCAGGGATGGGAACATCAGAGGTTTAGTTCAGCCAAGCCAAATTAAGGTAGCTACACTTCAAGTAGGGGAGAAGATTACTGAAGAGAAAGGCAGAACCCAAACTCAATTAAATGAACCCAACCTCAGATCCCAGCTATGCAGAAACATTCCTCCCTGGTAGGTGATGAGATGCCTTGAAGCTCTCAGAGCAGAAAGGAGTTCAGGCATTGACACTCCTCTTCCTGAGTGCTGCTATTCAGGGGTTTGAACTCTGAGATCTTAGCCCTGACCAAACACCTTCTGTCCCTCATGAGGTGGCTGTGGCTGAACTCTCTCTTGCTCTTTTTATCTGTCATGGGCCTCTTTTCCCTGCATTTGAATTCTGCTTGCTGGTTCTTCCCTGTGGCAGGAAGGCAGCACTGGTGGCTCAGATTGTTGTTATATGGGACCATCTGCTCTAACAAAAGACAGGATCTAAAAGACAATCTTGGAGGGATAATGTGTGAATGTATCAGGAGCTCTCCTCCTCCGAGGCAGTCAGTTGTAGAGTCTTCTTAGGCTGAAGCTTTCCTTTTGAATTCCTGTGGCTCACACTTCTTAAGATGCATTTATTGTACTGACATCATGGGAAACCCACGGCCCTGCTGAGCTTTATCTCTCTACAGGGACTGAGAGCTACGTCACTAATGCAGAGGCTGGAGCTGTCCAAACTGCTCATTCCCACACCTGCCCACACACCACTCACAGAGGGCCTGCTGGAAAGTCAATATCTATTTATTTATTGTGCCGTGGGATACAGAGAAAGCTGCTGAAATGTTTTTAATTACCTTGGTCACTACCAGAGACCAAACTTTTTCCTTGATTTAAATAACTATGAGGACACACTTTCTGAGAGCCTCAAACTATTTGAAGGGTTTTACCACCTCCCTGACTGTGACAGTGTGCTTCCCTCCCCCATTCCCTGCTTATGCAATAGCCTCTGGTGGTGGTCAGGAAGGCCATGTCTGGCTTAGCGAGAACAACAAAATAATTAAGGGCCATAAACCTTGTTCAACAACTAAGGACTTACTGAGCATGTGCCAACCCAAAATAGAGAGAGTGTGTAAATATGATTAAATCAATCACCCTACTCTGTGAATAGCAGGCAGACCAGGGTCCATTGGATTCTCCTGCAGGGCAGCAGGCTGCATGACATGATCTCCCCTGCTGTGGGGATGCCTCTCAAGGTTACTCCTTGGGGCTGACAGATGCTTGCATGCTAAACTTTGAAAACTTACCTAAGGGAGATAAAGAATTGATTGTGCCTATATAACCCTCTAGATATAAATGGCTGACTGAGGCTGGGACTAAACTTGCATCTAGCTGCACCTACATCCCTATCTTATAACCACAAAGGTTTGATTGGTAGGTTTATTGGAACAGCTTGTTCTGGATCAGTGCTGCTGCACAATCTGAACTCAGGAGCTCACTCTCCACTGTCACTCTGAATTGCTTTGCTGTGTACTGTTCTTTGTTCCAGCATTGAAATGCTCTTGACTAGGAGGGTTCAGTTCTGCAGCCACTGATTGCTAAAAATGCTTTGTGGCATCTCCTGCCCTATCTCAGTATGTCCCATAAAGTGTTATTTGCAGCCAGAGCTGATTTCTAGGCTTGGATAAGGATCTGCAGATCTCCTGGTGAGGATGGGCTGGTGAGGTCCTTGTATCAGGTGTTGCAGGAGGGGTGGAGGGTGAGCACAGACAGCTCAGACTGTGCTGCTCTGCCCTGCCTCCAATGCCTGCCCCACTCACTTGTGCAAACAGGGCATCTCATGGGAGCCCTGCCCTCATGTCCCCAAGGTGATGCCTCTCCGTGCCACCCACTGCTTCAGAACTGCACCCCAAGAGCCTGATAGGAGAAATTGATCTCCAGGGCTGCAGTCACACTGCAGGAGTTTAGAGAAGTTCGGGTTTTTTTCCAGAGAGGTTCCTTGTGGGTTTTTTGTTCCCCCTAGACTTCATGTTGAGTCCTGCACTACAAAGTCTGAAAATGTGAAATACTGAAGCTACTTAGAACTTTTTTATAGTAGAACATTTGATCACAGTGGTTCTCTCTTTACTGTGTGTTCTGTTTCCTCCAACATACAAAACTATGAGAAGCACATATACTTGATAAGAACCAGGAGAGGATTTTTTCCAAAGCCTTCATCAGCAAAGTTACTTACTCTCAGTCTGCTGACTGTTTGAAGTCTAGCAATCTCAAGCTCCACACACACCAAAACACATCTCCCACTGTGTTCAACAAGAGCATTTCTGCTTTCCTGTGTGATGCTTTGGCACTGTCATTTCAGTTTAATGTTTAAGCTGTGCCAGGGATGATTGACCAGGCAAACCATATTGTCTGTTAATTAGTTAATTGAGTATGAATGCTGTGGCATGCCAGTGTTTCAGGGGCTCTTCTCTGATGGTGGGTCTCATCATCAGGGCTTTGCAAGATGTGAGCAGGGTGCATTCCAGATGCACACAGCTCAGCAGATGCCTTGCAAATACACATATGCCCCACTTGGTTTGCTTCATTTTCAGTGAAGTATGTAAAGTAAAACCAACTCACAAGGATTTTTGAATAAAAGACCTTATTGCCTTGTGATGACAGGTATTTTGATGGATTAAAAAAACGGAGATCACAGTCATGCACATTCATAAATCAAGAGTCTGGTAAAAGCTCTGAGTTAATGTAATTATAAGCAGTGCAATCAAACAGCTGTCCCATATGAAGTACTTACCAGCTGCCCCAGGTTAAAAGAAAATTTTTTGTTGACAAATTCACCTTCCTCTCTCAAAAGCATTGAAAAAAATTGCCATACAGCCTGTTTTTCTGATACAGGGATCATCATTTATTTAATTCAGTTCCAAGAGAAAGTATCAGTGGTTTGGAATCAACCATAGCCTTTGAAAAACTTGTAAAATATACTGAAGTGCCTACAGACCCACAGAACTGAGACAAGACCTGGTCATGTAGGAGTTATTGGTGTCAGACACTGACCCTGATCAGTGCTGAGGAGCCTTAGCATCATCAGAGCCTGTCCTCAACCACACATCCCACAGGGCAGCCTGCTCCAGCTGATCCTGCTCCTGTCAGGATCAAGCTGCTCTGAAACCTGGAGGTAGCAGCACCAGCTGTGAAATTTGGAGCTGGTTCTTCCTTTATGCTTCTGCTGTGGGTTGGAATGCTCAGAAGCTGGGTTCCAGGTCTGGATCTGATCTATGTTGCCAAACCTGTTCATAAAATGCATTTTCTGAAACTAAATTTCACTTCTTCCCAAGCAGACAAGTTTCCCAGTCCCAAGGACTGCAGAGATATGAACCACCTGATTTTATATTTTAATTTACAGCCAATACCTGTAGAAAGTCAGTAATACAGGCTCAGTAATTAATATGCTGTGGGTACTTGGCCTCACAAGGAGCAATGATGAGCACAGATAAACCAGGTGTGTGTCTGCTTTTCATTGCTTGTGGAAGAAGAGCTTGTCCCATCGGTATTTAAAACCAGAGAAGAACCAAGAGGTTGCTTTCTTCCAAAGAGGGAATGACTTAGCTGCTCTTGCAGTAGTGGGAACAGGTGGCACAGGGGAGAAGAAACAGGAGTTTTAGAAGGCCATTTGGCAATGGTGAGTGTTTAATTTTAGTAGTGAGTGAGAGCTGATTTTGAAACCTTGTCTTGTGATCAGGGACTGCAGGAAAAACTGTGCCCTTGAAGGATGCAGAGGAGAGGTCTGAAGGAAAGGAGTCACCCAAAGGTGATTAACAGGTAGGATTCAGATCACTTGCTCTGCTTGTTCTTCAGCCCCATTGGACGGGTTCAATCAGCAAAGCAAGGTGTGATCAACAGGGCTTGGAAAATATTGCAGCCACTACAAGACCTGACTCAAACAGAGAACTGATATTTCTCTCACAAGGTGTCAGTCCCCCAACCTGTCTGGGAGTCCTCATGATGCTCATGGGGACTCATGAGGAACTTCCTTGCAGGGCAGCAAAATGAATGGGAGTAAATTCAAAGTCAAACCTGTCACTTTTTTGTGAAGCTAATAAAATGTAAGTGATTGCAGCAACTAGGGTTTAGTTTTGTGTGCAGCAAGATCATTTTCTTCCCGTGAATAAATTAGCATATCTGAATAATAACCAGGTGGAACAACCTTTCAGGCATTTATCAGACCTCTTTTATTCTGTGCCTAAAAAAGTTTTGCGTGTGGCATAAGCAATGGGCTACCTAGGGTCTGACACAGACTGAGATGCCACAGGGAATTAAATCAGCACCCCAGTGACCATAGGGGCAGGAGATGTATAGGTGCAACTTTCCTCTTTGGGTGCAATGGGGAGACCACCTTGGACAACCTAACATCTGCTAGGAAATACTTTGCACAACATAGTAATAGAAGGCTTTGGCAAGGGGGAGTTCAGCTACATAAGATCTCACACTCTGGGGTGAATTTATAATACAGACCCCCAAAGATTGATGGAAGACCTCAGCTGCTGCTGGGTGGGCAGATGACTTTGATGGCTCACAGTCCAGCCAGAGACACTAAAACCAAGTTCTCATCAGTCTCTGCTTCCCTTTCCATAAATCCAGCTGACTTCTCAAACTACTAAATGGAAATGGAACCACTAAAGCTGATCTATAAAATTTCAGCTCCCAAACTAGAGATATTGTGTGGAAAAGTGAGGTTTTTGGAAACAAAGGTGCTTTGGCTCTTGATTTGAGGGTGTGTAGGGGGTCTACAGTCCCTTGAATTTTATAGGAGTGTATTAGGATTTGAACTACAAATATAGTTCTTCCCAAATTTTCCCTTTTTATCTGCTTGCACAATCTTTGGTTTTACAAACTAAAAAGGCCCTGACCTAAAGCTGTGGAGACAGTAGAAAGCATTAAGCCTTTCCATCTTTCCTCCCCTCATCATAGATGTTACAGAAAAAGAAACAAATATGCTGACAAATCAACCCAGCTTCCATTTCCAGGCTGAAAAGTCTTTCCTGTCCAAAACTCCAACAACTATTTTGACAGCACATGTGTTGACTCCACACTGCAAAGGTCTGTGGTGGACATGTCCTTCAAGGGCACATCTATCACCAGTGATAGATGTGGACCCAGGATTGCATGGGCAGCCCTGGTTAAGGCAGATATTCAACTCTCTTAAGGTTCTATCATGGCCCTGGGAGGGAAAATCAGAATGCCTGGCTTTGAAACCCATCCTCAGTATTGTCACGTTTTAAATGCCCAGTCCATAAGTGTTCTTCACAAATAGCTGCTGCAGCTCCTTGTGCCAAGAACAGGAAGACCTGGCCATGGTACATCAAAATCCAGTTTCCAGAGCCATGAGCAAATCCACTTTATGGTCATAGATGCTGATGGAATGTCTATGTGAGCTGCATACCATCAGCATTCAGTCAAAGCAGAGCTTGGGACATGCAAACCATTTCCAAATAAAGATAATGAAGGGGAAGAAATGCACTAACTGAGCAGAACAAATCCTCCTAAAGGGTTGCTCTTGTTATCACTCTTTTCTTAATATATTGACTTTTCTGTACTGTATTCACCATGATTGTGTTCCACACACTAAAACAGCCCTTGAAGCTGCTATAGGGTAGCACTTTTGCACAAGCTGTGTGCATCCATCTACATGGTGGGTACCAGCCCCAGAGAGCTGTCATTCAAAGGCAAAGCTGCTCTCTTGGGTGAAACTATTCACACACCAAGAGCCAAGAGCATAATGATAGTGTCAAGAGGCTTTTCAAAAGTGTTGTGTTAAGTGCTTTGGTGAGGTTTTATTGCTATGGCTAATTAAAAGTTCATCACAAGCACTAAATGCAGCCAATATTTATTTGCTATACAGTCATATTGACAGGGCAGTGCTTCAGGATATTACAGCTGTGAGCTGGTTTCTGGAGAGGATTAACTATTGCTTATCTGTCAGGAAAAAGAAACATCACTAACAAATAAGTAAACAAAAATAAATCCTTGTGTCTTATATCAGCCTTTGCATTTGGCTCTTTTCCTAATATTTTTCTAAAATCTGGCATTTAAGTAGCAGTGCAAATCTAAACAGTTTGTGCCAGCATGCTTTGGGCACAGCAAACCCATGTGGGTTTTCCTGTGCCTGAAATATGTCCTTTGGCCCAGCAGGGGCTTGCAGCTGTAACCACTGCTCATGGCTGCAAGATGCCTTGATCCAGGATAAAGAGTGGAGAGGCAGGGCTTCCAGACAAGGCTGCAGGACCAGCTGTAGCCACTTAGGCTGGAGGTAGAAATGTGGGTGAAGGATTTCTCTGAGATGTGGTGTCCCAGTGTAGCTGACTGCTCTGGTTCAAGGATTGAGGACACACAGAGACCCTCAATGGATGAGAACTTCAGAGAATGACAAAGAACTAAAGGAAAAGGAATCCACTGAAAGAAGATGACAGTACAACTATGCTGTTTGACCATCCCACCTAGAAGTGTAGACATCCAACAGGTTTCTGGTCTGTATTGTTATCTATTTATAAATATATATCTTAAAGTATATCCAATCTCTAGTGATTCTCAATTTTGCACACTAGTGGATACTGAATTTCTGTATGTGCCTGTCTTAAAAGACACTTGGGAAAGAAGTCTTACAGCACCTGTTTATATCACCTACAGGTCTGCTGTTTTTTCAGTATCTGAATGGTGAGGGAAATGCAGGCTGCACATGGACATGCAAACTGGAGGTGATTTCCTTCCCCTCTGTCAGCCTCCCCTTCACTCCAACTTCTGGGGCAGCAGTTGCCTGCAGTGCATTTGCAGCTTTCCTGCTGCTCCCTGGCAGGAGCCAGCTGCTGGGAAAAGAGCTCCAGCCACCCCTGCAGCAAAAGGAAGAGGCACTGCTGGGAGCAGTGCTCTCTTGTGCTGCTGGGTCAAGCACAGCCCTTTTGAGGAAAAGTTCTGAACTGAGATGGGCAGGTCACTGTGAAAGAACAGCGTGCTGGAATTAGCCAGTTAATGAACTGTCAGTGTCATCACACAGAGTTCAGCCAGGGCCACTCTCCAGTCACTGGGAGGGAAGGAACATCCATAAATCTTTCTGGCTTGTTCCTAATGAAGGGGGCCTCTGTTCCTGATGTGGAGTCCTGGAGCCATGGCAGAGGCATCCAGGAAGCAGACACAGAATTTCTGCTAATCAGTGTAGCTCTGATTAGTCTTCATAGCTGTTTACAGATGTGCTTAAAAGAGAGGCTGTCTGGAAGGGTTTTATAAATTATCCTTTCTCCATCGAAAATACATGAAAATTTGTTTGCTATTGAGACAGATTAATTAGAAACTGGAAAGAAGAGGTGGCTGTCATATACCAAATGTCTGGGAAGCTGGAACCAGATCTTGGATTGAGCTCTTCCCCAGTCACAAATAGCTGATAAATAAAGTATAAATTAGTCTGGAAGGAGACAGTGCTCTGCACTTTTGAGCTGATAGCAAGCAGGCTGTTCAGCCAAGATGATAAAAATCCCTTTGGAGCTGGTAGCTGGTACGCAGAGCACTGAGGAGCTCTGCTAGGCAACCAAAAACCTTTCTGCTACTAATGTGTGAAGAAAGCAAATTCTTATATCACCTTGTTAAGGGATTTCTTTCTTCCAAATATAAAAGTAATTTTAACATAGTCATTAGTCACAATGAGACCAATCTGATGGATCCAGTGCAGTTTGCAGACTGGGGGCAAGGCACAGAATATGCTGCAAAAATTAGGACAGAGCAGACCACAGTCCAGTGCTTCACACAGTCCAAAGCAGCAAGAACGAACAAGCAGAGTAAGGACAGATGAACACAACAGCTGCCATGCAGCATCAGGGCCTCTGACCTGATACAATGGAAAAAAATCAGATTTATTACCTTTTCGGCTGTCACAACTCACTCTAGTCATTATAATTTATCTCTCATTTTTTGCACCAGAATAGCTTTATTTGCTCTCACGGGAGCTTTTAAATTGCATTTCCAAAATTCATGGTATGATGAAATGTATTAGGAGAAACAACATTTTCCTTTCTGTTTCATAGAGGTTCAGTTGCAAAATAGCACAAAATTGAAACATGTGGTTTCAGAGGAATATGTCACACATGGTGTGTAAGCAGACTGCAGCAGACAATGGCCTTGTGCAGAGGGATGTGAGATGAGGAGGGACTCAAGGGTGATCAACACCTTTTCACATCACTGTCTTGCTATATTCAACTAGGGCAGATTTAACCATGTAATTGTGTTTTAATTTCTTGTTCAAATGAATAACTTCTAGAGGAAAACAACAGAAAAACTGACCCACTGTGATCCTTTGCCACATGTCTAGTTGTAATATACTCACTCACATATCTGGATAATTTAGTTATATTTATTATATACTTAGAAGAAAAACAGAGCCTCAATCTGCTGGATGGAGAGGGAATGGGATGCTTTCAGCTTGCCTTTAGCCATTGGCCTCAGTCATCAATGAAATGAGGAAGAGGCACTTTTAGAGCAAGTTGTCCCATCCAAAATAAGCCTCTAAAATGCTTTTCAAAAGCAGGATGTCTCATCTGTGGAAGTTTCAATGATACCCATTTTCCAGACTAATGCAATTACCTGTGCTGTAGGCTAGAGGGGAGCACAGGGGCTCATTGCCCAGCCTTAGCAGGACAGGTACGAGCAGTACCAAACAAGCTTCCCTTATAAGTGGCTTCTGAGAATTATCAAGGTGCCTGCTTTTCTATTCCTGCACCCTGAACTTGGCGGAATTATCAGCATTTATAGGATCTCTTTGTCTTGCCTTTTGGTACTTTGAAATGTGCAAAGGGTGCTCACATTTTGTATGAGGGGTGCATGGTGGAAAACATTTTCACAAAGGTTGCCTTTACAACAGATCTAACTGTGGGTGACACTGGAGGATATTTGGATGGCTATTTCAAATTCATAACCACTCATCTGAAGATCAAGTGGAATTGTGGAGTTATCAAGCCTTGCCTTGTGCATGACACAGGTGGCAGCAACATTTTATGTATTCTTAAGTAGGATGAGGATTTTCACACTGACAACACTGTCAGGTTTTATTCTTGTTTTCTTTAATACTCCATGGTTCTGTTCTGCAGCCCTTCTCTTTTCCATTGCTCTTTGCCTTTGCTTTTCAAGCAGCAGAATTTTCCCTGTTCCCTGTCCTCTACAAGGATCATTTGTTACCACAATGCCCATGGATGAGTCTTCATCTTCCTGATCCCTCTCCTCCAGAGACCACTAGCACTTTCAAATTGCAGCAGAAAAAAGTTCTTTCAGTCTCTGCTACTACATCCCTGTCATCGCTTAGCTCATTTATGAGTGTGTGAGATGTTTTTGTAGAGCACAGCATTTTTACTGAGAGGTGCAGGGTAAATTCTACATGACACCAAAGGAGACAATTTAACCTTAGAGTTCTTTTAATAATACCTTTTATCTAAAAATAATGTCATTATAAAGTTATTGAAAAACAGTTAAAAGAATTAATTACAAAACTATGCAAAGACTGTATTATACATTTATCTTTGCGTAAAGATCTTGACCTTAATATTTAATCATTCATCTGTAATAATAAATACTTGACTGAGAAATTAATTTCTGCATAGCATTGAAGAATTTACTCTTAAATTCAGTTTTAGGTGCATAACAACACTTTCAGTAATGACAATAAAGCTGCAGCAGTAATGATGTACATCATTAATATACATCATTAATGTACATGAATGATAATGTACTGGATGGGTCTGAATGAGCATTCAAAGAAAACATTACAATATTCTGAGAGCTCCAGTTTCTGATGTGAATTGTTACTTTTCTTTTTAGAAGGAATGAGATGTGTTTCAGGTTAATTAATTGTTTTTGCCTGACTTATTTTTAGCAGTTTTCTTATTTGATTGACTACAATGACAGCCATGATCTACTACCCTGTTCCTATAACTATCCTTTCACTAATTGCTCCTGGCAGTGTGTAGATAAAGAGAACCAGGAAGATAACGAGAATAAGCAGAATTATGCCAATGATGATGTACTTCTTGTAATTCCTCCAGATCAGGTGATACAAACACTTGAAAGGGTTTACAAACCAAGAGAAGGATGTGTCTGGTCGGCTAAAAGGGAAGAAAGAAAAAGAAAATATTTTGTTAAGGCTGATCCATCTCTTTCCAATGTTATCCCATTGCAAAATATATATTTGAGACTAAAAAGGACCTTTAGTCCTTGGAAACCACTAAAGGGATTATAGGGAATGTCCACCCATGTTCAAAAGCTGTTGGGTCACTTTTCTTCCACCCATTCTCAAACCGAGCTTCACACACAACTTGTAATGAAATTCCCACTCACACATCAAAAATACTTCAATTTATGTCATGATACAGGGTTCAAAATTGAAAACAGGATCATGGTAACCCCTAAAGAAGAAAAGCAGGCATCATAAACTTGAGTACAAAAGTTTTCTATTAATTTCAAGGAATTTAGCATCACAAAAATGGTAATGAGCCACTACAAAAAATCTGATTGCACAGTGATAGTCATGGTGCCATAATAATCAGAGCCAGGTCAGGTCAGGCATGTGGCCCCAAATGGTGTATTTTCAGAAGGAGATTTAAAACAGGCCTCATGAAAACAGGAAATGGTGAAATGAAACCTATATGGTTTGCCTGTGCTTATAAAGAAGAGCCACTAATATCTGCATCCCTCAATCCAAGTTTTTTTCCAAATGTTCCCCCATGCTGTGTTCTCCTCCTTACCCAGAAGTTTCTTCACACTGTACAACAAAGCTGACTGCATACAGAGAGGAAAAAATGTTCTATTTAGGAAAAATGTTGTCCTAGTCTCTCCTCTGGCATGACACCTGGGCTGCTCCAGCAGCCCTGCCCAAGGCAGCACCTGCCAGCTTTTCAATGGGATGATCTGATGGACACAGTGGTATTGGGCAGCATTAACACCTGCAGAACTGAGGCAGGTTGTCTTTCTTATCCAATGTCACTGTAATTGTGCAATGGTGCAGCAATAAGGAGAATGAAATTAACTGAGGTCACAAAAAACTGTGGCTATGTCTCACTCCAGAAAGGTGTTCCAGAAATTTAAACAATGTCTTACTTATCTGGTGAACTCAGCATTCAGCCAGTGGAAGTGAATGCCAATGTGACAGAAACTCTGTAAATGTGAAAGGCCAACTGAATATCTTTTAATGAAAGACTGGGCTTTTTATTGAGGTGGAAATGATTCAGAAATAAATCATCAAATTAGCCCTCCAGGTTAAACGGAATTATTAAAAAACTGGACACTCTGAACATTAAAACTACTTGAGTAACAAGACTCTTTTTCTGCATGTACCAGCTGCTTGAGGACTTTTCATAACCTTTAAAGGCTAGAAAAAAAAAGCCAGACTGTTGCTTATGTAATTTGTTTCTTTGCAACATAGGCAATAGAGCTCATTATCAGTTATAGCGGTGTATTTATTATAATAGACTGCATCCGGAAAGGCATCCTGTCTTGATCAGCAGAATTGAAGAGATGAATAACCTCACAGTGCTTTGGGCAGCAGGAAATTACACTCATTGAACCTTACTCTTTGTTTGCATGTCTCTCTCTAGTTCACAGACATTTAATCTTTGCCCACCTTTACTCTGCTACATTAAAGAGTCTGCTATTGTCTATAGCACCCAGAGAATTTTTTTTTGTTTTGAAATTATTTTGTTTCTTAATTAAAAAGAATAATTTCACAAAAAAATCTGAAAATTTCTCTGCTTCTCTGGGTGTTCCTACATGATGAGCAAAAAAAAGAGTGAATCTACAGTACTGGCATATAGATGTGGAGGTCCTGAGAAAAGAGGTCCTTGAGATCCACTTCTTCCTGAAGAGTAGAATCAATTTTTTTTTTATATCCCAGCTGATTGTGACTACTCTTCATGTATGAACCACATATGCATCACCTGGGGGTACTGAGCTGGTAAACTTTAATATCTTTAAACAATAATGAAACTGAGGCATGCTATGTCTTCAACTGTTAGTTTATTTTCTTTCCAGCAAGTGAGTGTCTAGCTAAAATAATTTTTACTATTCACATGCTGGTATTGCTTTAGTAACCTTAGGATTTATTGTGCCTGGCTTTAAAGCCTATGTGCTCAGTCTGGTCCTTCACGGGCTGTCTGCATGGGGAGAGGAAGGACCTTCAGGAGGCCAACTCATCTCTTTCCTCAGCTCATATCTTAGGATATGTGTGCTGGGAAAATGGGATGACTCCCCCACTGTACCATGAGCAGCTACAAAAGGAGCCTGAATGCTTTGCTTGTGAGATGGGTAGTGCCAAATGACATCATCCCCACTTTGGATTTAATTGAGGCATACATCTCAATCGAGAGTAGAATTATGGTGAGCCATGTGTTGGCTGTGTTTTTACACCACAAAACCCACTGATTACTCAGTGCTAGATCTGGAGGAAAACTCTGTTTTGGAGGCTTCTGGGTCAAAATACCTCCAGAGAAGGGGCCATCAGGCTGGTGACAACTTTTTGGCCCGGCAGCACATTTGCAGATAAAATGCCCTTGAGCTGAAAACATAGGGAGCCCTAGGCAGCCAGGGTGCATGGGCTGGGTCTCAGAAAATGAGAGGAAAATGAGAGGAAAATGAGAGGAAAATGAGAGGAAAATGAGAGGAAAATGAGACACTGCCATGTGCCTCCTGTTTATATGTAAACCTTCTATTACACTTGACCCTCCCTCTTAAAACTCCCTAGGCTGATTGCTTTCCACCACATATATTTCAGAGCTGTCCCAGTCCTCTCTCCTCTGAAAGAGATGCTTTAGTTTACATTCCCGGGAATCTTTCAAGCAGGCAAAGTTCATCCTGCCTTTGGGTAAAGGTTTTGAGTGAAGTCATTGATTAAAGTCTTTCCAAGGCTAGTTTTAAACAATGCTCTGATACCTCTGATACCTCTGATCTGGTAATTCCTTTGTGCTGCTTCTTCCTTTCTTGTGTTTATCATGAGATGTATCTCAAACTAACAAAATTAAACAAAATGATTACCTTTATGACTAGCAATTGAATTTGAGAAGTTTTGGTAGCAGGAAATGTAACATCAATTTCTCTCACTCTTTTTTTTTTATCCAGCTCATAAAAAAAGTGCTCAAGTGTTTTAGTAGAACAAAGCACTTGAGCCAAAATAGATTAAAAGTACTTTTTTTTTCTGAATGCAAAAAACTCAGCTGATACTTTTTAATGTGACAAATACTGAAAGATAAACCGCTCCTTCTAGATCATTTGTCTTTGTTAAAACACTTAAAATGTCCCCATTAAAAAGCGTTATGATGAAAAATAAGCATCTTCATTCTTTGAGTATGAAGTACAATAAAATTAGAGATGGAATTTTGAAGTCACATCCTTCGTGTGCCTAAAGAAGGGCAATGATGCTGATGAAAGGTCTGGAGCACGAGTCTTGTGAGAAGCAGCTGAGGCAACTAGAGTTCTTTATCCTGGAGAAAAGAAGGCTTTAGAGGAGACCTTATTGCTCTTTAAAACCACCTGAAAGGAGGCCATATCCAGGTGGGAATTGGTATCTTCTCTCATGTCACAAATTACAGAATGAGAGGAAGTAAACTCAAGTTGCTTCAAGGAGGGTTTAGACTGTGTACTGGTGAAAAATTTACTGACCAAAAGGGCTCTCAAGCATTGGAACAGGCTTCCCAGGAAAGTGGTGGAGTAACCATATCTGGAGGTATTTAAAAGACATGTAGCTGTCATGCTTAGAAATATGAGTTAGCAATGGACTTGGAAGTGCAAGATTAATGGTTGGACTCAATGATTTTAAAGATAGTTTCCAACCTAAATGGTTCTATTATTAATATAATAAATATAATCCACCTGATCTTTATAGGTGATCAAACTGAGATGTTGACTGTATGTGTAAACTGTGATGGTTTAAGATGTTATCTCGTGCCAGGTCACCTACGGAATGAGCTCGTGTGTGAATTCCAGATGAGGACAAATGCTCAGCAATGCAATTTATTTGGGCTTCCAGAGGAAGATGTTTCAGCAAACTTGGAAGGTGCTGCCAGCAAGCAGCAGAGCCAGCCACCAGACCATGCACAAGCTGGACAATTACTTGCTGAAGGTTACAGCTGGAAAGAGAAGAAACTCCAGGAGACCAGAGAGGAGGTGTCCTGCAAGGAGGTCAGGTGGTTGCCCTTCCCCACCTCCTGCTGAATGCCCCTGCCCCAGCGTGTTTTACGAGTTTGCTCCTACTCACTTGGGTTTTTCCAAGGGCTCAGGCTCCTTTCGAGCTTTGCCTACTGGATTCTTCTCAGCTTCTTCTGCTGTGACCAAGTGAAACTCAGCTTCCACCTTGCCCTGGATCAGAGAGAGAATATGTAAGCATCCAGTCCTGGGTTATTATCACTAATTCACAGCAGGATTTGTCTTGTGAAGAAATGATGGAACCAACTGAGGGCAAAGGAAATTGATTAAGGAAAATAAGATAGTCTTTGCAGCTGAAGAGAAAGCACAAAGGAAAACCCAGGCACAAATTGCTGAATTATGCTCAATGACTATAGGAAAGAGAGGTCAGATATTTTCTTCCAAACCCATAAATATATTTTCTGCTTTGTAAATTATAATGTAATTCATCTGAAAAGACATGTACTCTATCTATCACACATCCTGGCAGAGCTGACGTGGAAGCTGTGTTGCTGACGTGGACCAGATGTAATCCATCAGCAGGGGGAAATTCAGCCAGTCACAGTGCTGGAGCCATTGAGCTGTGGGGTCGAAGCTCACAAAAGGAAGATGGGATTTAAAGATTCCAGTTACAATTCAGAGTGGATAAATCAAATCAGCTTTATCAAATCTGTGATGGATGAAAAACAGACATATGAATTTACATAATTCCTGCCCTATACCTTTGTGGATGGTATTTATCTTGAGTGTTGCTCTATGCCCGCTGGCTGTGATTCAGCACAGAACAGGGCTGAAAGAAGGAAGCCAATAAAGGTCATAAATGTGGAAGCAAGGGAGAGATCAAAGTGAACTGGGAGAGAGGGAATCAGTTGTACTAGAGTTGAGAATAGGGAAGTAAATCTGGGATTTGGAAGTGGAGTTCATTCAATAAATTCATGGAAAGTACACAGCTTCAAGTTGAATAAGGCAATGAACTTGAAGATGGCACTTTTTATTAAAATATTCTTTTTGCTGGAATAGACAGAAATGTGAAGGAATGGTGAGCTTTAGGAATGCTCTTGGAGAATCAATAAAAGTCTGGAGATGGGAAGAAACCCCTAAAAAAGGAGCAAAACGGGTGCATTTATAGAGGCTATACTACTGGAAATGAGTAGCTGGTAGCTCTTGGTCTGTCTCCCCCTAGGGAACGGAATGCACCTATAAAGGCACTTTAGTGCTCAGTTACCTGAGTTCTTCTGA
Organism: Toxostoma redivivum; assembly: GCA_013397375.1. Lineage (NCBI taxonomy): Eukaryota > Metazoa > Chordata > Aves > Passeriformes > Mimidae > Toxostoma > Toxostoma redivivum. Next base: position 499,091 of record VXBI01010452.1, on the reverse strand, counting down.
ACCAGATATATGGAGAACCACTAAAGCATTTGGAGGAGTCTCAGGGATTGCCAGTGGTGGTTGTTCAAAGTCCAAAATCAGCATATTAGTCCCAGAGAAAAGCTGTTCATCTGTAGTGAGCTGCTTACCGTGAGCTCCCCAGCCTTGATGAAAGGCCACCAGCCTCTGATGCGCTTCTGCTGAAATATGGAGATCTTGTTTTCCACACTTGCTGCCACAACTGTGCCTAGGTCACAGCTCTTGGCTGTCTTTGCTGCTCGAGGGAACCCATTCAGGTCCAATTCCAGAGTGCCTGGAGAAGAAAATAATGTGACAACACTCAGGGAACAGACAGACACAAAGACATTCAAATAGCAGTTTCCAGATGAGATCCATAGAGGAATTTAGCGGCCGAGGATCTTTCTGTACTGTCAGCATTCATTTGTATTGCCCTGGCATTCTCATTTGATTCCCAATTATTGACTTTACAAGAAATGTGGAAGTTTGCAATGTGGTGCTTCAGAAAGAGAAAAGCAAAGGTTGGTGCTCAGACACCACTTTGTGCATAACTTCAAAATGCAGGTCTGGTGAGAGCTCAGATGAAGCTCAGGCAGATCCATTGCATACTTACCCAAGAAATCATCTGAAGAGAGTCTTTCAAAATCCCACACCTGAAGCACCAGTTCAGCAGGTATTTTGCGTTCTGTCTTTTCTAAGGAAAAGATGTTTTCTCTTTTAGTGACCACCATTTGTTTCTCTGCTGGGAGATAGTGGAACGGGAACACAAAGCGCCAGTTGAAGTTGCCCTCTCCTGTCAAGGAATTGTAATGTACATCTGTCTCCTGTTTGTCCTCTTCCAGGCCCTTTATCCACCTACAGCAAGCACACAGTGGAAAGCATCACTGTCACCAGGGGATCGTGAAGTGCCAATGTCACTGAATAGCTCATCAATTATTCTCACAACATAATTTTTTCCTCTGATTTTTGCATGAAATATTGCATGTTATTTTGAAGAAAAGTGTGAAGAACTTGCCCTTTTACGTAGATATCACTTGATTTTTGCCCTGTAAAGATATTTTCATCTTCTAGAATAACATCCTCTGTATTCCAGATTATTACCCTCAGTTCATATCTGAAAAAGAAAAAAGAGCTGTGTGTAAAGCTCTGGTCAGGAACTAATGCCAACCTCTATCAAATCATGTTTCTATAAACTGAGAAATACTGTATTTGTGCATCAGTCTCAGGCCTCTTCTGTTTACAGGAGTCTAGTGAGTCTAGAGTGGGGATGTTGGTTCCCCTCAGTTCATGGAGTATAACAGACAACAACAGTGTCACTGCCAGCTTCAGAAGGATGGAAAATTCCTTGCTTTTTATATGCCTGCTCATTTTCAACTCTTTTCACAAAAACACTGCAGTGGAACAAGGCAAAGTTGTTCTGAAAAACGTCATCATTTCAGTCTCCAAAAGAGCGATCAACTTGCTAATAAAGAATAGAGCTCCCTGAGAGGTGCTTTTTAGGAGAAATGCCTAAAAACATTGCATTTTGTACAATCTAGGGCATTAAAAGAGAAGATGACTGCTTGGAGATATTTGCATTTAAGTAGGTACAATTATCCTTAGAAACAACAGCAAAAGGAATTAAAGTTTCTCCATCCTTTCCACTCCCTGTATTCAAACATTTATGGTTGCCAGCCAAAGTTCTCAAAACTTGAACTGAAATACAGATATTGCAGGTGACATAAATATTTAATACTGAAATATTTAGGTATTCCTTGAGTCATTGTATGAACTGCAAAATACATTAAAAAGTAAAAAAAAACCCTATGTTTGATTACACCAACATACATTTTCCCTGATACTACATATTTTTGTCTTGGAAATAGCCTCAATCTCAAGGTGTAGAATGATTTGCTTCAGAAGTTACCGGATACCCTACGTTATGGAGCTCTTAAGGAGCTGCATGAAAACCAAGCCTCTGCAATAGCCAAAGAAAGTTGAATCTGCAATGCCCCACCTGAGTCTTGTTCAATCAAAGATCATCAATAAGAGATGTTTTCACAAAGTGTTTGAAGTTTTATAGAGGCTGGAGCCTGTTTTACTGCAGCAGATAAGCATTTGTCAGCAGGATGTGTAACTTGTGTCTACAGGTATTGGATTTTTTTCCTCGTAATTAATGTTTGACAGTATTTTCCCCTGCTATAGTAGACTACAAAAATGGCAGCAACAGTTTGGTTTTATGGGCTTGATTGGTTTCAAATCTTTTTGGATTGGAAAATGCTTATTGTTAAGGAGTTTCATAGAAAGTTCTGGTCTGAAAGAAGTAATTGCAGCATGGATTCTTTGTTTGTCAAATCAAATAATATAGGAATAGTACCTAATGATATTTCAGACATGAAATTCTCAGGAAAGGCCTTTCTAAAATACAGGATGGGCTGAGAATTCTGTTTCTCATTTTTGTGTTTTCTTTACAATGTTCAATTAGCTTGAACAACTATGTGCAGTATTGCATGTAAAGCAGCATAAGGAAATGGCAGAAAGCTATTCCAAACAGATCTCTTCTATCTGTTGCTACTTTATGTGTTTCTGGATCTTATCCTTGAACAAATTGCTGCAAATCCAATACATGTACCATTATTGCAGCAGATTAAAGAGCTCAACCGGGGTTGAGTAAGTTATCTCAGTGAAAAAGCTAGTGAAACCAGAATTAATTCTTGCAGTTCAGCAAGTAGATGATAACGTCAGAATTACTTGCCTCTAGCCATCTGCAATCTCTTTATTATACAGGATAAAGGGATAAAGAATAAAAAAGGATATCTTTGTAAGAGGTGTGTGATAGCTCTTGCTGAAAAATCAACAGCTCTTCAAGCTGTTTAATGGAGGAAACCAAACAAGATGCTCCTCTTTGACTTGAAGTCATGTGAACCTAAGAAAACTTTCCTTAGGACTGGAGAGGCTTGTTTTAGTAGTTCATTTTCTGTTTATTTCCAGACACTTGAGAAAGACTCAGTCTTTGAAGAATTATTGCCATTGTGGTGGGAGGAAAGCACAGAGTATTACCCTTTGGGTTTTCTTGGTGAAATGTCCACAGGAGGTCCTGGCAGAGGCATATCATTAGGAAACATGTCAACCCACATCTGTACACGGCCCTTGAAAACAGAGAGATAAACATCCCTGTAGCTCTATTTTACAGAGGCTTTAATAGGCTTTAAATGTAATTCTGACATCCAAAATCACCTCTTCCTCTACAAGCCCCAACCAGCTCAATCTCCTGTAACTATGATTTAATCTAGGAACTTTATATACAGTATCTTTTTCATGCACATATTCTTCCATTCTTTCAGGTATTTGGTGAAGTTGAAATAGAGCTCAAACACTGTCAGCTTCAAGGTAAAATCCATGCAAAAATATGTGATGAACAGAAAAAAAGAGAACCAAGGCTTAGATACAAGCTTTTGTTAACTTAATAAGGTAAAGCATTTAAAAGAATGAAAATTTGCAGTTACACCTTGTGTGATTACTGTGCATTTGGGTAAGTGGCTGTACACACATGGGTGACAATTTCCAGGTTGATACTGTACCAAGTCTCGCCTTTGGTGCAACACTGGGGTGCTGACTCTGTAGTTTGCAGTTACAAATAGAAACCACAATAACTGGAGGAAATGAAAACTGCTCCTGGGTCTACCCTCACCACCACCTCTGAGCTGCTCTACCTGTTCCATGCCTGGCTTATCCTTATGATAGAGAGGCCGAGTCTCAATGTGCTCTGGGACCAGTTTGTAGCCAGCTCCAGGGATTTCTTCCCAAGCACGTAAAACCTTTAAGGAGAGATGTTCGTATGATTCAACTGGCTCCTCTATAGGAAAGAGTAAAACAAAAAGGACAGTGAGAGCTGAATTATAATATTGAACCCCTTGGTAATGTGTTTCATTAGTAATTAGAGGTACTCATTAAAATTTGCTTGAGCTAAGAGGAAGGTTTTATGTATTCCAGCTAAATAAAGAACGGCCTTGAAATGCTTCTAATTTGCATAAATAAGGGGACCCTCTGGGTTAATTAGAAGATTAGCACTCAGGCAGCAGTTTTCCTGTAAAATGCAGCAAATCATTCCACTACTACAGCAGTAGTTTTAACAGAAAGATAGAAGAAACATGTCAGCCATTCTTTGACAGAAGATTGCAAATTTTTAAAGCATGTGAAAGACAAGGAGACTTGGATTTGACAAAGCTGGCAGTAAATAGGCACAAGGAGTTAACTATGCCTCCTTTTACTTTGTGATGGCAACAGCAAAGACCACCTTAGAGAATTGAATCACACCTCAGAGGAAGAGAGTTGAAGTCCATGGGTAAGAAAATTTCACCTCCTGACCCTCTCACTTTGGCCACCGGATGGAATACCCAGAGAATCCCAGAGAATGGCACCTCAAGGAAGGACCAGCGCTAATATTGAAATTAGCATGGATGTTGGAAAGCAAAGAAAGCCCTTTGAGCTCTTGAGCTTCTCTTTCCTCCCTTTTTGTGTGGACTCCATACAAAAGGAGCCCAGACTTTTGAAAAGTGGTATCTTCTAGATTAGAAGTGAGAAGAAGATTAAGATTTATTTCTGTCAACAAATTGTCATCACTTTTCCTACACATGTTGCTATGTCTGATTGTTGGCAAAAGACTCATTTGGAATTGAAACAGTAGGTATTAAACCATCCCTAATGGCTCAGAGAGTGAGGAAGGATGATCCTGTAGTTATGAATCTTGGTTCCCTCTTGTGTACCAACATCTAATTTTAGCCAGCTAAAAGCAAGGCCTCTGGCTGCTATTCAGTCAGGCAGCCTCAGTAACAATGACACAGATTATCCTACAATATCCTGTGTCCTCTCAAAGACACTTTTCTAAAGATCTTTTTTACCTCTGAAGATGCATATTTCTTCACATTGGCTACAGGTAGACCTAGACTACCTGGGAGTAGTGGACAGGCAGTTGGGCTAGATGATTGCTGTAGGTCTGTTCCAACTGGACCATTCCATTCCATTCCATTCCATTCCATTCCATTCCATTCCATTCCATTCCATTCCATTCCATTCCATTCCATTCCATTCCTGTTCTGTCCTGTCATATCCAAGTTCTTTGTTCCTAAAGCAAAGTTAAATTCTTCCTTCCCTTTCAAGTTAAAACTGGATGGATAATTATAATTTTCTCCACCTGTACAGTGGAAATGGGACTGCTTTCCCTTTTCAGTAGGCCTCTAGAGCTCAAATCTGTGGCCTTTATTAGTTTTACAGATCCAAAGGATGGCCACCACAGAAATCCATCAGGAAATACCCAGATGTAATTGTCAGAACAGCAATCTGGATAGAAATTATGTGAAGACTGCGTGTGATAAACTATTTCTGTACAAAATGGAAGAGCTTGTGTATGTAAGTCCTTTGGTCTTGGCCATCTGGTTCTATATTTCCTTGCTTCTGATTGCAATCATCTTATCTGACATTGATTTGTCTAAAGCTCATTTTAGTGAACCAGAATTTTGATTGAGACATCCTGGTGCTACTAGTCACACTCAGTCATCTGCTAGTGAGAAAAACAAAGAGCAATACCAGAGGAAAGAATCTCTCTCAGGCCAAGAAACCAAAAATGGATCAACTCTTCTCCCTTCAACAGTGCCTTCCTTGGCAGCCTTCCCTCAAGGTGTGAGCTGTATTTTGTAGCTGCCAAGAAGAATGTGGTCAAAGACAAACCTACACTGCTAAGGGAGCGCAGGTTTTCTTACACTGCCACAGAGTCCACTACTGTCTCCAAGACAAGCTCCTTTCACTCCCCTTGAAAGGCTCCATCCTCAATATCTTTTCCTTATTCTAAGTACAAAACTGAGTCACAGAATGATTCGGGTTGGAAGGAATATTCAAAGACAATCTTGTCCTTGGGCAGGGGCACCTTTCACTGATGACTGTCCCACTCCACCCCAATGTGATATGGACACTCAGGTTCCCAATTGCTTTGACCTCTTTTTAACCTGGGAGCTCTGACAGTAAATTCTATCCTGCCAGCTGGATTCATGGATCCCACAGATACCTGGGTTTACAGAGTGCTTTGTCAGTGCTTCAGAAGGAGGGTCAAAGTGGCAGTAACCAAGAGGAGGAAAAACCCAACAGAGAAGAAAGACAAGTAGGCAAGGTAAGACTGGCAGGTAAGTTGCTGGAATGTAACTATGGTCAGAGATTTGTCTGACCTTGAGTTATTCTCTTCAAAATAGTATTTCCCTTCCCTCTACTAATTTCTTGCATCTGTCTATTCCAGTGTTTTAATTTAGATAGAGAATACATTTTTTAAGACTCTTCCTGACTTCCCATGCTTTGATATTCTGTGGGGAAGGATTTCAGAGCATGCACAGACCAACACTAAGCCAGAGGACATTTTCCAAGAGGGCCCCACATTCCATCCCATCCTTGGGATCAGTAGGAGCTAGTCCAAGGTATTCCCCTAGAACCTCCATGGGGATGTCAAGTCATCAGCAGCAACTGTTTCACTCTGCAGATTCTTTGCAATTAAGCTACAGCAAAAGCTAATGCAGACGCAGCCTCCATTGCCAGAGTTACAGGAGTGTTTAAGAGCAGACACAGGCTTTAGTAATCTCACTTGAGAGCTCACAGCACAACAGGGCTCCAGCTACACCTTGGCAGGCTCCTGGTGCTGCTACACTGCAAAGGAAGGATGCTATGCTTCATTACCATTCTCATCCTCTGTGAAGACTGTCTGTCCCTTGAAGATTTTTGTTCCTACTTGTATCTCTCCTGGCCGCATGAAGGGTCCATTTATTCTGTAGTCCTTGCACAGCTTAGTGAGGATCTCGCTGGGCTTGGTCGCATCCCGCCAGGCATTGTACCCTTCTCTACAAGGAGGGAACAGAGTGAAGCAGAATGGGTGAGTTTTCCTTCAGAACAGTGCACTGACAGATCAGGAATTTCCATGCAGAGATTCACTTTGTGGTCAGTGGCCCTGGTATCTGCTCAGTCAAATTTTCATTTGTTGAGCACTGCTTCTTACTTGAGACACTGCCTGTGTCTGCTCAGGTCCTTGGAGATCAACAACTGCTTCCTCTTAAAACACAGGAGAAGCTGAGGCAGCCTTGCCTACAGCTTAGATAAAGTAATAGCATGGGCATGCTTTCCATGAGGAAAAGGAACAGAGCTTGTTCCCTATTGTACCTAAAAGATTTGAGTTCACATGTGCTGCCTCCATTCAAGGAGAATTATTCTGCCCCAGATGCAAAGGACAAGCTCAGGTTATCTGGGACCTGTAGTAAGCACATGAAGAAATATCTCACACTGGAGATTCAGCTGGCAAGGGAAGCTTTGGGGATTGGTCTGTGTTCCTGGATTGCTTTTTGATATTGTCTACCCTTGGTTTGTAGATAAAATGAGAAACAATCACAGAAGAGCTCCAAACACACATCTCTCAGGTTAGTGCCCAACCCCAGGGCTGTGGAGTTATTTCAGATTGACTTTCTCTGCATTAATTAATTTTTATGCAGAGTGCAGCTGTCTGGCAGGGCCGGGAGTTCAGCCTCCCTGCCCCATGACTCACCCCATTTCAGAGGCTGCTCCTGCTCCCCCCAGTGCCACCCCTGTCCCACCAGCCTTGCTGAATCACTCCAGCTGCAGCTGAGTAACACAGAGCTAAGTAGAGCCTTGGCATAATTTCTCTGAGAGATTTTTCCCATTTGTCCTTCATGCCTGTCCAAAGGCAGTTTATCAAGCAGGTATGTTGTAAACCTCAGCTGTTTACTATCTATACTTCTTGAACCAGCCATGCTGTTAATTTTAAAACATCCACTTCCCACTGAGGCTGGCAGCTACCCAAAGCCACCACTAAGCTCTTTGGTGAGTTTTAATCAACATACCCTCTGTGACACTTTTGTGCTGAAGAAAGCATAATATCTGGAACACATCTGTAATTTCTCCTTCAAGTCAAGTCACTCACCATGAGTTCTGTTGCTGCCTGAAGAAGTACTTACATTTCATATTGACTCTGTAACCCACAGGTAGCTCGGTGTCTGCTGTAGAATCGATTTTCCAAGTCAATTTTAGTCTCTCCAATAAGATCATCTGTCCCAATGAAGTCATGGTCATAGATCAAGACTGTGAGCAAGGAATCTTTGGGGAATGTAGCTTGGATTTCAAATGATCTACAAGAACAATTGAGACCTACATGAAGTAAAATCAATTTTGAAGCCCAAAAGACTTGGCTAATTAATGCCATGCAAACAGTGTGTGAGTGGTGTCTCTTCTAATACACAGTGGACTTTTTTGGTAGTGCTTGTTGCTTCAATTAAATATTTGAACATGCTGGAAACACGCAGTGCAGAAGGATATTCTTTCTCCAGCTTCCCTAGCACCCTGTGTACTGTCCTAAGATTGTTCCTACAATCCCGAACCCAGTAATGCTAATAAAGCTGTATGCAAGATCACAAAATGATCAGGCAAAAGATTTAAATAAATCTCAAAGAAGCAACGATAAGAACTCCCTTTTGGTGCATTTTTGGTGCATTTTTCAGGAATCAGTATTGTTGAGATGTTATGGGAAGTTGAAATATAAATGTGACTGTAAAGGGGATTTGACAAATTAGTGAAAGATAGGACATCCAGATCACCACAACACTGGCTCCAGATTTCTCCAAAGCACAGAAAAAACTGAGCTTTGTCTCCTGAAGGATGAGCTTTCTACTTTCCCCCCCATTCTAGGGGTCTTTCAGTCCAAAACAGTACAGTTTCTCTGTCTTAATGTTCTTCCAACCCAATTAAAAATATTTTCAACCTTCTTAAAATGGAAAAAATTACTGGGAAAAAAAAATCTCAGCTATTAGCATTAAAAATATAAATAACTATAAAACATTGATAATAAAACCTGGATATTTAGTGACAGCTTGCCCCTGGCTCTCCCATTCAGAAGGCTGCCTGAGTTAAAAAAAATCATATGTACTAGAATTATGAGATTTATTTAGTGTTCTATTCAACCAGAAACAGCAACAAATATTGTGAAATCACACTTTGCTGTTCCGATATTTATTTTGCTTTAAACCTAATGATTATATTAATTTTCACAGACAATTGTAATTTGTTGCCTCATTTCCTCTCAAGCATCATTTTGCAAAACCTCTTACAGATTGCATTACTTGGTATGTTTTGACAGGTATGAAAATGAAATATTTTATTATCATACAGTGTGACATCAATTCCCAACGTTTTAACCATCAGAATTACAAAACATCCAAACAGGCAGAAATCAGCATATAGCAAACACTTAGTAACAGTGAAAGTGGTAGCAAGAGATAAAGCACAAGTTACACTGAATACAAAAATTAGCCAACACTGACCTTCCAAATATAGGGTTTAGCTGCTTGGGGATGTAGTTTTCCCTGTCTTTAATTTCTGTGTTGCCCAGCCTCAGCACAATGTAGGGATCTGATTTGCCATCTGGATCAGCTGGGCTGAGGTTAAATGCCTGTTAAAAAGAAAAATTGTGTCTTCAAGAAGTTTGCTTAAATACAGCAGGGTCCCTACACAAGACTGTGGTTTTCCTGCCCAGTCCTGGGTGTTCTGGGAGTTCAGGGGCTTTGTAAATTTAAAATTTGGCTTGTGGTTTTGTAGGCTACTACAAAAAGATGACCTGGAGCAGAAGAGAGTTTGCAAAGGTGGAAGTACTGTCCCATGACCAAGATAGAAAAAGCTCAGCAGGAGAGGCAATGCTAAGGAAGAAGCTGGCTGCACAAGTGCAGGTAGGATTCAGGAAAGATTTACCCACAAATATTGTTCCAGATCCTTGAAAAGTGCAAACCAATTCTTTCTAGATTCACAGAATTGTTAAGGTTGAAAAAGACCTCTAAGACTTTATATTCATTCAGGAAGTAAAACAAACTCTTCATATTTTGTTGCTACGGTCTCTCTGCATGCCATCTTTCTATCTTAAATTACCTGCAACTCTCTTGTTTCTTTGATATACCAGTCTCTTCTACCCATTTTATCTCTCACACCATTCTCTCTCATCTTGTGCTCTGTATTTCTACCTTTATTGACCCCAAAATTTATTCACATTTAGAACTTTTAGAGTATGCTATTCATAGCCCCTCAAAAATATGCTACTATTTCCCCCTTACTGAGGTTTTCTTTAAACGTGTGTCATTTTGAACAACACTACTCATTAAAACTGGCTGCATTTGCATATTGTGGCTGGAACAGGTTGTCTATACTATGTTAGTTATGTATCCAGAGCTTTTAGTTTGAACAAGTAAAGTGATTCTCCAGTCTTGAGGAAATCACCATATTTATTGTGAGGAATATATAAAACATTTTCTACTCTGAACATCAATTTCTACACTGTCTGAAATATGACCAGAAAAAAACAAACCTCAAGGATGAGGATTTTCAGAAGCTTCATTGCAAAGACACTTAAAGTAAACTGAGCTGAAAAGAAAAATCCAAGTTATTTCAAGGTTAAAAGAGCATCTGTCTACTTACTGCCACAATATAAACCCTGATGAGGACTTTGACAGAGTGGTTTGGGGGTATCCCCTGCAGGATGTGGGGCTGCCCTCCATCCAGCAAGCTGCCATCCTCAGGACTTGGGTATATGCAGAAGGAACCCTGGAAATAGATTGACTTTTATCTCCCTTGAAAACAGATCAAGTGCACTAAAAAAGCAACTCTTTGAATAAAAAAAATATCATTCATGCAACTTATTTTGTGGTAGCCCTCACACTGCACTAATCATTACCTTTTAAAATGTCTTTTCTCTACAATATGGTACTATCATATCTAGATATTTACAAGGAGTACCTCCATGCCTATTGACTATTTAAAACTAATACCTGTAGGTGTTCTAAATCCAGTTTTCTTATCATTAACATTTTTATAATAATATTTTGACCATAACTGTATATTGGCAAATTAATAATTCCATTGAATAAGTTTCATAACTTCCTCAGTGTGACAAGAATCCAAATGTATTTTTGCAGCTCGTATAAATCAATATAAATTCATCTTGCTGAGTAGTTCACACTGCCTGAAAACAAGTCAATTGAAAACAAGAAATCTGCATTGCAAGCTAATTGAGATATCAGTGAGTTTAATCAGTTCCTCTAAACTACAAACAAATCCTAATAACATTACTCAGGCTTTGAACTTTTCAGATTGCCTGATAAAGCCCTGGATGAGGCTGTAGCTGTGAGGGCCTACACTTAAATTACACAAAATTGCATATATGATAGTGTAGAAACCAAGTTGCATTAGTGAATTCTAGACTACATAATATATCTCTTCTTCCCCTTCAGTAATTTCAAACTCCTTGTAATTCCTTATTTCAAAACAGAAATGAACACCTGGTGCTGAATGATGCTTTTTTCTCAGATAATGGGAAAGGAAAAAGCTTGACTCTACATATAATAAAACTAATTCCATTTACAACAGACTATAAATGTCTATTTCTTTCATCCCTGGCATACCTGAAATAAGTATTAAAACCCGAAGTCTCTAAATTATTATCCATTTAATCAACATTAAAACTTACCTTAAATTTTCCTATTATTCTGTCTTCAGCATCAGCATGAACTTCATCATTAGATTTTCCTCTGAAGAGTTGGAAAGTTTTCACCCAGTCCTCAAAGTTATTAAATTCACTCTCCAAGTCTCCTTCATAAATCTTTGAAAATAGAAGTATGCTTATATTTTGTGGTGCAGTGAATATATTTATAGCAACTTTTTTATTAGAGAATGAATAGATATTCATTTTGACCCAAAATGCAGACTTCAGTAAAAACCAAGGTTTTGCAAAAGTCCTTGAGGAAAAAAGTTAATTCCCCATTTAAAACAGGATCTGTTTCGTCCTCAACCAAAGTCTTTCCCCAGCTACTGAAATAACAAATTAATGCAGCAGGTGGAAGTGAATCTGGACGGGCCAAAATGAATATTTGTAAGCATTAGTGTGAGTGAAAAATTAGGAGTGTGTTGCTCTTTGCTTCTGTTTCCCTGCTGCATTGTGCCTTTGTTACACTGACCCATTATATTGTGTTAATGTGTCAAATCTTGAGAGCAAAGCAGACAATAATAAAGTGCTGTGGGGACAGAGCTTTAGGATAGCTCAACAGACCAAATAATTTTTCAAAGAACATGTTTTTTCAATACTCTCCCCGAGTAATTTATCAAGTGTGAAATAGAAGAGTCTATACTACTGCCATCTCTTAAAAAATGGAAACAGCTGTTTCAAATCCTCATTTATTCAGCTCCAATCTAATCCAAACTGTCCTAATCTTTTCAAATCTCTCATTTCTCCAGAAATTTTGCACTACCCATATAGTTTTCTTTGAATTCCTTCTATCATTACCCAACCAAATCTAATGTGAGCTGAGTATTATTTCCCATCAGGGAGGATGCACTAGCTGTCACAGCAGTGCTTTCCATCTCTTTTTTAAGACATTCTTAATAGGCTGCAATATTTCTAACATGTAATTTGGGACTTCCAACTGCAATATTTTACATGCAAACAACAAACCTGAATTTCACTGAGTGTCTCTGGGTTTGTCTATGCCAATAAATTCTATGCTTAAGGCCAAGTGGGCCACATCCACCCTATGAGACCCTGGTTTCCTCTGTGCCCCTTGTGCTGAAGGGCATTATCACTATAATTTAGTGTGTTTTATTAATTTTGAAGCATCTAAAATATATGTAAGGAAGGTTTGCCAAACTCAGCTGCTGATGTCAAACTTCAGAGAGACAGTGAATAACAACAGCCTTACCTCAGCCTTATTTTTCTCTTACCTGCAGTGTTGCTAGGTTTGGAGTTTCCTTCTGTATCCTTTTCAATGTCTTATCCTTCTTCTTTCTGTCTGGCTCATCCTCTATGATCAATACTATGTGGTCAGAAGTCTGCTTATCTGCAGAAATTTAATGACATCGTTTCAGTGAGCAAAGCACATAAAATGCTTCAGACAAGGATGCAAAATACATTTTTTTAAAGAGCCTCCCCTTGTTCTTTCTCTATTTATTCCTCTACTGCTGGGTATAGGGCTCCTCTCTTTTACCACTGGTCCTCCCAGGCAGAGAGGTTGCAATTTATGCTCTCTGTATCTACCAGTCCTCAAAATGAGCTTGTTGGACGAGTGATGTTGTCCTGTATGACCCCCTCCCTGATGGGCACCTCCCAGACACCCTTTTCCTCCCTCTCTGACTCCTCCCCAATGCAAATAAACAGACCTTAACAGCTTGCACATAAAATTTAAGGTTTATTTAAACTGAAAGCTGTTGTTTAGGCTGACAGCTACCTCAGATATCAGGATGACCCAAGTCCTTCTCTGCTTAAAGATATCACAAAATACGGTGAATCTCACCTGGTGGAAGCCTAGAAGTGTGAGAAATGGGAGGAAGTACACCAGACTTAAATTCCAAACACTGAGAGGGGATTTCCCAACAAAAAGAGGGTGAGCCCTCAAAAGTTACACTGAGAAGGTTCTGTTCTTTGGCTGAAATCCGGATTTTGAGTTCACTTTACTTTCATTTTTTTGAGTAGTTCCTGTGTGTTTAACAGCACTAAATACTTAGAGATATATATTTCTTGTCAGAGATGTCCTGTATGTATAATGCTTATCATCACAGGTGAAAATTTGTAACAAAAATGATTAGAAGAGAATTTACAAGGTCTGAAATCATCAGTTAAAACCAGTATGCCACAACTGCCTGAATAGCCTGTGGGTGGATGTCACAACTGTAAATGAACATCACATTTTTGTAGAACATTTTCTATGTAAATATTTCCTCCATTGACAAGTGAGCTTCACTCAGAAACTGGTCTCCTCATCTCTCAGCAGCCCCGATGATCACTGAAGCACCATTATCTGCTATTCCCAAGATGATATTTAGGTCATATCTTCCATTCAGAGCAACCTCAATACCTCATTTAAAGCTTTAAATCATCTCAGTCACTGAGGGAGTGCAGTCAGCTCAGACACAAAACGGTGATTAGTTTCATTCTGAATAGCAGCTCTGTGTAAACTGTAAATATTTCTTTATTTTCCCAGCCTTCTCAAGCAGTCATATTTGTCCAAAAATAAAATTTTCCAGAGTTCAGTTTGATTGTGACAGGACCTGCTGAGTCATGGAATACATATGCATGTAGACATACATACATAAGCACGCAGAGTCTCTTTCTGGAAAATTCTTTTAAGTTACTGTGAAAAAAAATTCCTAGAACTTGAGCAAGATAAAGCTTTACAGCTATGGAAATAACACACATGACTACAAGTCTCCTAGCCGAAGCTGTTTCTGCATCACTGATCCTGAACCGGTTTCAATACTGAAAGGAGTTCCTTTTCTAGAACCTGTTACAAACACAGCCTAAGATCAGGATAATCTCTATTTGTATCCTTTAGGACTTTGACTTTGCTAATCTTTGTGCATGGTATTTGAATAACAGGAAATGCATGTTAATCCAACTGTGGCTGTGAAGTTTTAACCTACTCATCATCTGATCAGCTGTAGAGGAAAGAGCCCAGTAGATCAAGAGATATTAATTATGTCTCTGTTACCAGACATTAATTGTTGCCAGCTAAATAGTTGAGAAGCAATACTTGAGAAAGTATTGGTGCAAAATAATAGAAAAATGCAAATAATTTACTTACTGTCTTCAGGTTTTCCTTCACTGGAAAAAATTTCTTTTGCCTTTCAAAAGAAAAACACAATGGGCAGACTCCTCATTATGAGTGTAATATCAAAAAGGAATCATTCAGCAGTAAATCTACTTTCACAACACTGCTCATCTGTGAGAGTTTTGGGCATGCTGGGTGACTCACCTTTTGCATTTTGAACACAGAAGCATAGTATTTTGACCACCAGTCAATAACATTTTCAGCTGATTCATCTGCAATGGTTCTTTTTCTCCTCTTTGTTGACCGTCGGATGGATTTTTTCATATCCTACCACATGATGGCAAAAGCATTAGAACGGATTCAAACTGATCACATGAATCATTACATTAAGCATGACCAGCTGTATACATGAAAAATTTCAGCCTCCAAGAGTTAAATAAAATGCAATACGAATTCCTGTCTCTGTTTTTTATTGCAAGACACTTCACCATGATTATCATATTATTAAAACTATTTCTGTATTTTCTACTGACTATGCCATGACTTTAAATATTGGAGACATTGCCACAGGAGCAACCCCTACAATAGGCAAATCTACACAGATAATAAATAATGATGTTTCAAGGAATGCAAACATTCAGATACAAATTGGCTTCTCCCACTCGAGTCTGCAAGTATTTTATGAATCTATTAGGGGTAGTAATGAAATTCTGTGGGGTGAAAGCTGCATCGTTAATTAACTCTCTTGAGGACCACCAAGATAGTGTGGGTGTTAACATCAATATTCAAAATCTCTAAACCTGAGGTCAACAGATTACCACTTTATAAGGAAGGGCTGAACTCAGCAAGACTGCAGGAGGAAGTTGGGGGGTAGTTTCAGCTGTACCCACCTTCTTTTTTTTCTCTTTCCCTGGCTCAGAGGCAGCATGCTCTGGTTCAGTGGCAGGAAGTGCTGTGAGGGATGAGTCTGGCTCTACCACTGTCCATTTACCCTGCTCCACCTCAGCATAGATGTCATCAGCTGAAAATTGTTCTTCTTGGGATAGCTCAGCAGGCTGGGATGGCTCAGGTGAATCTGAGATTGAAACTTTGCAAGTTAGGTAAGATTTTACCAGAAATACTGTCATAGCATTTGATAATCATCAAATAATCACGTGATTAAGGGTTTGATCCTATGCTCAGCACAATAAAGCACATTTCTAAGTGCAAAACTTGAAGAAGGTCCTTTATCTTTTTATTTGGGGTCAGAATTAAACACTTACCTATCTGAGTTTCTGCAACGTCTACTCTATCAGGTACAGCTTGAGGACCTAATGGGGTTTTACATAGGAATTGCTTGAGACAATTGATGGTATGTGTTCCTACAAGAGTACTCCTCCCAAACGCTCTCCAGTCAACCACACAGATGCTTAGTGGTGGATGCAAGAGTTCATTTTCAGGCAGCTCCTAGTGCAGGAGACAGACAGCAGCATGAGAGAATTGCTAGAGAACATAGAACACATATAGAATATTTCTCATGCACAGCAACAAGGCTTCTACTCTTCCCTCCCTCCCTCCCTCCTCCTCCTTAGCTATGAACATATTCATAATGCAAAATGCATTCAGCATAGGCGATATGATTTAGGTTTTCTGCGAAATCTAGAGAAAGCTTTGTTCTTTAAAATACAGAGGGGACTGTACAGACTGTACTGCTGAGATGAATCCCATGCTCCCATATTGAAGCATCTCTTATTAGAATAAACTGGGAGAATCAGGAACGTTCAAAAGGATGGAATACAGTGTTGGAAGTTGTGAGTTGTAATTCCAATGCTGCTGTATTGAAGGCTATTAACCCTATCTGCCTCAGTTTGTTCAACAACAAAATGTAGACCCTGGGTGGTTATGTGCCTTATAGGATGAACTACCAAGAGGAAAACTGCTCTTAGGACAATACAATAGGAGATAAAAATACTGTAGAAACTGTACTTCAGTATTCATGTTATTGTTTTGATATACTTTTCTCAAGAGCAAATTGAACAGACTGTTTTGTTTTGGTGGTGCCAGCTCTTATGACCCAACCAACAAGTGATACATAACTTTGCAGTTCATAAAAGCAGGTGTGACAATGTGAGACTGTTCTAAGCTCATAAACCAGAAATTATCAATCCCCATAGTCCAGTAACACACAAAGGAAGTTGCAAGAATGGAAAGAAAACAAGGAAACTGAACACTACCCAACAAAATTGGAAAGGAGGAGGAAAAATACTTCTGTTAGCTGCCCACAAGTTCCTAACTATTAGTAAAAATCTGTTTACAACAACGTATTTTCTTATCTACTTGGGACTTAATATGAAGAACATCATCTTCTTGTATCACATGAATGTAGCAGAAGTCTTTTAAAGCATTTTCAAATCAGTAGCTTTTGCACGAGAATTGACATGCCTTAGTATTTAATCAAGATGAAAGAAATTATTTGACATGAGAGGCAATTAACACCAGAAAACAGACAGGCAAGGGGAAGCATGCTATACACACCACTTCAAACCAGTCTGCAAGGCCAGTGAAATTGGGATTTTTCTTGTAGCTCTGTATGACAGAGGATTTGACTCCTTTCCCTGCACACTCGATGAGAACCTGGGGCCGATCCACTGAGAGGAGCTGGACTTTCTTCAGCTCTCGAACACCCCAGAACAGGACCTGTGGTGTGCAGAGAAACACTGTTAGCCTGCAGAAACCCTGCCTTGGCACGGGGAAATGGGCTGATAAGCAGGTGGCTAATAAGCTTCTGCTAATAAGCAGAGGCTGCAGAAGGAGTGGCAGTGAACAGTGGGGCTGGGCAGCATCAGGCATTGCAGTGATAGGAAAAGCTGCCACTTTTCCCAGCTTTCTAATATAAGGCTACTTTGGACACAAATCATACAAGACAGAAGAGGGGGGAAGTGTAGACGTTTGTACACAGGCAGAAGGCATTGTTTGGCTGAAGTCTGTGACCCAGAAAAAGCCTGTGAGGTAACTGATGCCAAACTTCAGCTCCAGGGATGTCATTTGCAAAGGGAAGCTCTCCATCTCCTGTGCACACTTCCTTGTCTGCACAGTGTGGATCCACCAGCCTGCTCTGCCACAAGAGAAGTCTCTTCCCAGCAGGTCAGGATTGAGGCACAGCCCCACTGTTCCCCTCAGTGGAAGCACAGCCCTTACATGCTGTTTTCATGTGAATCCTATTGATCAAGATTGTAACATCATCACTTACTCTTACAGTTCAACAAGAGAATAAAAGGAGATGAGATTAGGAAAGGGAAATAGTCCAAATATCTCACCTCCACTCTGTATTTGCTTAAAACAGGCCGTATGTTAGCTGGGACTGGGTAAATCTGGCCGATATCTGGTGGATCCAGTGGGGGAAGTCTGTCTGGATCTGACTCAGGAATCTGAAAAATGAAGCAGTTTTAACTCAGGCTGGTTTTTGGAAGAATAAAACCAGTATCAGAAGTATCTGTTTATAATGGCACATAGAACACACCAATTTGATCAGTTTTATAAGACAAGTTGCCGAACAGAGCAGTTGTGCTGTGAAAGGAATGTGACTTGAAATGTTATCTCTCATGCTGTGATGCTAAAACTTATGGCAGAAAAAATATTCAATAGATTGGGTTTATGTGCCTTTCTGAAAAAAGGCTCCTTTTAGCTAGTAGGACACAATTTGCCCTAAAGACATGCATGTACTGAAGCATGGTAATTCTCCTTACTAAAAATGGAAAGCATAGTAATTCTATTTAACAAAAATCCTGAGCACAACTGCTCAAAGAGTTTCACAGGAAGATTCTAGATGTGATTCTTGTTAAAAAGAGCTGGTGAACAGACAGTGCACATCAGCAAAACCACACATTTGCTGGAGAGACATAACATTCTCCAGCTTCTGTGGAATAGTGTTCCTGCATTATTGCATGTTCTCACATTTAGAGCTTCCAAACCACCCTTCCAACATTAAGACTTGATCTTCTCTGTGCAGCTTTTAAACTCTTGTGGCAGGCAGCACTTCTGTTATTTGTGTCTGATTGCATATGAACCTGCCCCAAGTTCAGGAGCATATTTGAGTGTACATGGCTGCCCTGTTCCAGTTGGGTGGGAGGAGAGCAGACTCCACAGCAGCTCTGACCATCTCTGACTTGCTGTGCTCCAGGCTTTGCTGCCTGCTTGGTGCACCTTCTGTGACAAAGCTCATTGGGTTCATTTGCCAACACCTTCCTAATTTTTAGCTGTGTATTTATGACCTCCTCATTCCATATCAGGACAGATCTGAAGCCTGGCCTGATTTAGAAAATTCCTACATAAAACAGTGGAAGCCAGCACATGATGATGAGTCCTGTCAGAAGCTCAGGCTGTGGCAGCAGGGAACAACCTACAGACAGAGCTCTTCTCAGCTTTCACCTGAAGCATGGTACCTAAGGAGCACTGTATATGCTGCTTCTGGGAAAAGAAGCACGATTTCTGGAGGGCAGCAGTGTTCCTAAGTTGTCACTACTGAGAGCTGAAGCAAGTGAGATACAGCTCACAAAGGGTCTGTGAAGTTGAAGTCTTCTGCTTCATTTAACCAGGCTGTTTATGTCCAATTGTGTGTGAGTCTAACTACTATAAGGGAGAAAGGACATGTTCCTTGGTACCTTGTAGGTGGAGGAAGAGATGGGTGGAAAACATAGTATCTAGAACATCATCTGCAGCAGAGGCGAGCATTCACATAATTACCAGCAATAATTCACGTGCACATGTGATCTACATTTTATCAGTAAAAATCCAAAGTGTTTAATTTAATAACTGCAGAGAACAAAAGGTGAAAAACAGTCTAGTACTAAAATGACAGTAAGTGAAATACCTGCATGAAGGTTTAGAAAGGGATTTTGCTTTTTTAATTAAAAGAAAATCAATTAACCCTGAGTTTGTTCTGAGCAAGGCTCTCAGTATCCATAAGTCTGTATTTTTTTAGTACTCTTTCTTTGAATGCCAGGATGCTTCACTGTAAGATTAATTTTATCCCTTCAGCAAGACACAGCATTCATTTTGAAAGGAGAAAGGAGCATTCACTTCGTACACAACACTCCTCAGCTGAACCAAAGAGTACCTGCAGATCAGAGTTATCAAGAATGTTATGTCATAGGAAAAGTTATGGGTTCAGAATGAGAATTAATCAGTGATGAGAGAGTTTTTTCCTTCCTCACACAGAGCACCATCAGGAATCCCCTGATGCTGGAAAATGCCAACAGCATATCAGCTCCTGCAGTGCTTTGAGGTCTGGCAGTTTCATTCCATGAAAGGAAATGAAATCTTGAAATCAGAGAGCAAAGTGTAACAAACCCTCAGGAAAGGAGATAGGATAAAATAAAATGCAATTGAAAAAATAAAGGAAATTTGGAAAAGGAGTGAATACAATTAAATGGATTGGGATGAAATGAGGTGCACTGAAAAGAACCAAAAGTGGCCAAAATCATACTCAATGAAATCTCAAAATGAGAGAACAAAGTGAAATGAAGAGAGACAAGAAGAAATTTATTACATTAAATGCCTGGGGTGGGGGTGGGGGGGGAGAAGAAAAGAAAAGAAAAGAAAAGAAAAGAAAAGAAAAGAAAAGAAAAGAAAAGAAAAGAAAAGAAAAGAAAAGAAAAGAAAAGAAAAGAAAAGAAAAGAAAAGAAAAGAAAAGAAAAGAAAAGAAAAGAAAAGAAAAGAAAAGAAAAGAAAAGAAAAGAAAAGAAAAGAAAAGAAAAGAAAAGAAAAGAAAAGAAAAGAAAAGAAAAGAAAAGAAAAGAAAAGAAAAGAAAAGAAAAGAAAAGAAAAGAAAAGAAAAGAAAAGAAAAGAAAAGAAAAGAAAAGAAAAGAAAAGAAAAGAAAAGAAAAGAAAAGAAAAGAAAAGAAAAGAAAAGAAAAGAAAAGAAAAGAAAAGAAAAGAAAAGAAAAGAAAAGAAAAGAAAAGAAAAGAAAAGAAAAGAAAAGAAAAGAAAAGAAAAGAAAAGAAAAGAAAAGAAAAGAAAAGAAAAGAAAAGAAAAGAAAAGAAAAGAAAAGAAAAGAAAAGAAAAGAAAAGAAAAGAAAAGAAAAGAAAAGAAAAGAAAAGAAAAGAAAAGAAAAGAAAAGAAAAGAAAAGAAAAGAAAAGAAAAGAAAAGAAAAGAAAAGAAAAGAAAAGAAAAGAAAAGAAAAGAAAAGAAAAGAAAAGAAAAGAAAAGAAAAGAAAAGAAAAGAAAAGAAAAGAAAAGAAAAGAAAAGAAAAGAAAAGAAAAGAAAAGAGAAAAAAAAATTCTGAAACTGAGTGAATACAGTAAAATGGAATGGGATGGCATGAAGATGAAGTGCAGGAAAATGGAAAAGGGACCAAATCTTGCCAAAAGGGTATTTACTGAAATTGTAAGATTTCATTTCCTTTCATGAAATCAAAGTGTCAACTTTCTAGAGAATTCTTAGGAATATATTTGAATATATCCTCTAAATAGTGTTGTTTCTTTATCCCAAAAAATACTAAAGCAAAATATAATTTATAACTCTTCACCAAAAAGTGAAATCACAGAAAGATTCACTCACACCTCTATAATTCCTTAGACTTAAACCATTGACAATCTGGGACTAAGATTTGACCCAGCCACACTCTGGCTCCTCTCTGAGAAGGAGTTTAGAAAGCAAGAGGATCCTTTCTGCACCTTGTGACTCAACAGGAGGGCTTCTCTAATGAACTTTGTCTGAAGCTCTCACTCTCTCCTGTGACACCACCATAATGAGGAAATATTCCATGTGGTGTTATATTTCAGGCTTTCACCAAAACCATAAATAGATATCATGATTAAAAGCCTGTTTTATCTGTAAAGCATGTTATGACACTCCACATTTTTCACATTTCAGATTTCAGAATAAACTTTTGTAAGTTTTCAGCAGATGGAAGTTACCTTTAACTGGTGGGTCTGCAAATTTCAGTCAAATTTTTTGTAATCCCGGCACGAAGGACCCCAGTCCTGCATTTACCAGGACTGATTTCTGCTTTTGTCTTGCAGCTGGAAACCATGAAGTGTTTCTTTTAATATAGTAGGGGTATCTAAAAACTCAGCTTCCCTAATCCAATCCTTACTCTTCACCATTTCATTTTCCTAAACGTGAAAGCAGTATTGGGAGCTTCAAGGCTGGTAGTCAGGGCCATGTGCTCCTTCAAGCAGCAGGTCATTGCAATGGCAATGAGATTTTTACATCCCAGAGCACAGTTTAGGGACAAGTGACAGGCAGAGGAGGCTCACAGCATGTGAAGGGCTGGCAGTGGTGTGTGTGTGAGCAGTGGTCCCTGACAAGGTGGAAGGGGTGGCAGGAGTTGCATGGGGACTGAGGTCCAATGGCTCCAGCTGTAGTTCCTATTCATTCAAGATGGTCATGGACTCTGACGCCATGGCAGTTTTTGTGAGCCCCAGGGTGTAAAAGTGTAATTGTTGAGAAAGCCAAATTTACCTCCAGCAGCTCAAGTGTGGCAAGAAGGTCTCCTCCTGAAAGACTTCCACAGTGCACTGGGTGGTAACAAAGTTTTGGTGGTTCATAGTTTTGATGAGCAAGTTTCACCACAGGGGCAGCCACCGTAGACCCAATATATTCTGCCTTACCCTAAATAAAGGAGAATACAGGGGTTAAATGCATTTGGATTTCACAATGGTTATAGGAGCCAAGATGATGCAGAGCTTAGTATTTATGAAAAAAAAAAAAAACTTCTGAAGGAAAGGCCAAGGTAAGATGCAAGGCAGCTATAAAGAGGAAGAGCTGAGTACTTCTTAGCTCTTCAGAGTATTCAAAATTTCTAAGGTCTATGCTTAGTCAGTGAGACTGAATCAGAGTCTGCATGGTCTTGATCCAAACTTAGATAAAATATTTACAGCAGAGTTCAAGGGACCTGAGGGCAAGGTGCTTCTCATTTATGTAAGCTGTTCTTTGGGAGCAAGATTCACTTGGGAAAAATACAGGGCCACATCTTTGCAAGGCGTATAGTGAACCTCAGGGCTGTTCTTAGATGTTCAACTGCAAACCACAGTGACACTGAGCTCTATTCAGCAAGGTGTTCCATTTAAAGCCTATTCAGTGACTCTGCTTTCATGCTTGCAGTAGGATGTAAGAGCCCAGGTGTTTAATGAGAAGAATTTGGAGTTTACCACTGCATCATCATCGTACAGCTCAATGACAACCTCTGGTGGGAACTGGGCGATCTCCTCTTTGTCACCATGAAGCACAATGCTGTTGAAAAGCAGAGTCTGGTTCCAGGTGGGGGATAATGTCTGAGAAATTATCTAATGGAAGAGAAGAAGTGTTTAATGAGATGGTTGGTTGAGTGACCTTCAGCAGGACACGCTCATCTGCTGGTGACCTCCTTTTCCACAGCCTGAACAATGCCATGTCTGAGACACCACATTTTTCATCAGCTCCTCCCAGCCAGGAGAATACGAATCTTTTGCTTTGAAGCTGGTACCTCCAATTTCTCCATTTCCTGGTTTGCCACACAAATCCCTAACAAGCATATCAATACTTGACAGCCAGTCTGTGTAGACAAACTTCAGTATTAAAATTACAGGAAAGCTGTTGGTTTAGGAAAGCAGGCACATGCTTCTATTAAAATAAAGCTTTTGCCCTAGCTGAGGCCAGTTTTCACTTCTCCAGGGCACATTTTTTTAATCTTATATTTAATTCTGTGTAATGACACTTAAAATTTTATGAAAAAGAAAGAAGACATTTTCATGAATGACTCATAAGAAATCAAAAGTTTCTAATTTGTTATAATTTTAATTAGGTGGATGCTTATAACATTTCATCATAGAGAATGTTTTAACTGTCTAGGCAGAAAATATATTTAACAAAGACAACAGTTAAAGAGGAAAAATGTGCCAACTGCAAAATTACTCATAACCTGCCATCATTCTTTTGAATGGAAATAAGGTTCTTTACTATCACTTATTGGCACTTGGCTGACACTCTTATGAAAACATGCAAGTAGTCAGCTGCAATATTTTATTCAGGCAGTGAATAAACTTAACACCTCTGTGCCTATAAACAGCTATTTTTCTTGGGGCAAATTCTACTTTCCAGAATCTGGTGCATCTAGACACTAATTTAATTGGATTCATTCACCATCTTCTATTAAAAGTTAAAGTCACATTATAGGGAAAAATCAATTAATAACCCTGAGGCAAAAGTAGCACAAGGAGACATTTACAATTTAGAGAAAGATTTTTATTTTTGCTCCCTTTGACACATGCAACAGAACTTTAACAGAATAAAATGTCAGAGGAATTTTAGAATTAATTAAATTAAAACAGTCTTCTGTGAAGTTTTAAGGGCAGGGGCTGGATAGGAGGGTTAAATATTTTTTCTGAAGCAAATTCTGTTTTTGGCATGATTGTCAGAATTCCTGCCCAATTTTAACTCCAGGGTAGTGGTAAAGGGCTCAGGACCTTTGAATGACAGTCTCCATGTTCTGTGAGGGACTGTCCTCCTGCTCACTTGCCCAGGCTGCACTTGAACCCTTCTTGCTGAAACTCTAGAAGAAGTTTCCACTTCTCTCTAGAGGCCCCACAGGAGCCCATTTGATCCCTGGAGTTTCCTGAGGGAGGTGGGAGACCATTCCCTATTGGGCATATTTTAGCAGCCTTTAAGTCTCCCACCTCTCTGTTTTCAGCTCATTTCCATTTTAATGCTCTAAAACCACCAGTGTGCTTTGCCACATTCCATCACAAAGGGCCGTGCTGGCTCACATGGCTACAGAAGCCATAGAGAGGTTTTCACTCTGCTCAGTGACTGAATGCATAGGCTAGAGGAAAAGAGAACCAAGAGAGTTCATCCTTATACCCACATTTATACGCAGCAATGACAACTGCCCAAATTTAAAACACAAAAATAAAGATATGAAGAAATGTACACTTGCTACAAAGTCCCAGTAATCTCAAAGAATCTGATATCTGAGCTAAAATAAGCTAGTACTGCTACAACTCTTATTATAGTAGTGGGTAAAGTAAACTTTTGCCTTGTTTGCAGTGGACTCTCAGGATCGGCTCTTTAACAGCAGGCATCAAACTTTTCCTGCTAGGTACTTCCTTGCAAAACCAAGCTTTTCCCTTTTCATATTTTAACAAAAGGAAAAAAAATGGGGGAAAAAAAATAGAGGCTTTGGAACTTACCTTTGTGGTCTGGCAGCGTGATGTGAAAGTCACTTTTGCAAAAGGATCCGAAAGCCCAGTGCTGTCAGCAGCAATGAGCCCCCTGGCCTGGTACATGTGGGCTCTCAGCTGGAAGAGGTGTGAGGCTACATCACAGCAGAGAAAACAGCAACATCAGCTCCATGGGAACAGTGCAGCACACGGGGAGGAGGGAATGATGCACCAGCTGCTCTCCAACCCGGATCTGACAAGGGGAACTGTTCCTAGTGCTGTCTCACTAAAGAAACACCTGAGACACTCAGAAGTTGTGCAAGACATCTGAATTCACTTAAAATCAAGTGTGTAGGTCTCTACTGCAGGGCTATTAAGTGCCAATTTTTATAACCCATCACTCTTTTATCTTCTAGGTTTAATGCATCATGAGGAGAACTGAGGGATGCTTCCTCTACAAGGAGACAGATCCATGGGACAGGGAGCAGAAATTGCACATGAACAAGTTCTTTTTTTTCCCTGACATCTACAAAGTGTCAGTGGCAGAACTGATGACTTGGCAATGAAGCCAGCCTTTTCTGATGAGGAGAAGCAAAGCCATTATCATCTTAGAACAGTTACTTTATATAGGGGTCGTGCCACACTGAACTAGAGCTTTTGAGGCCATTTCTCTTGTTAATAGGGAGAAGAAAAAGTGCCTTACTTTTATACAGGAGGCAGGCAGGTGAGGGCAGCATGCTGTGCCCTGAGTTAGTGTTAGATGGTAATTCAATCTCATATCCTACAGGCAAATTCTCCATGGCACTGTGGGCATAGCTGGTAGGTCCAAGCCATAGGTAGATGTCCACCTTTGCCTGCACAGTCCAGCCCAGAGGGCGCTTGCCTGGGAGCTGAAATAAAAATTCGTTATCACCAACAAGCTCAAGAGATATGGTTGGTGCTGAGTCTTACCAAGCCAAAGTAAAATAAAGAAGCATGGTCTGAGCTGATATACTGATAAATGGCATTTCTTCAGTTAGTGGCTCTGAAACTCATTTAGCACAAGAAAATTCTGTGATTTTTAGGGGAGAAATTAATAGTTTGCTCAACTAACAATCTATGTAAACTGCATACTGCCTAATATGCAGAGGTTTGTACAGGCTATCTTATAGCTGCACATATAAGTGCTATTTTTGCCCTCTTTGCCCAGACTTCAGCCCACTTTCCATTTCATGCAGTTTTGTGGGTCTCCAGTAGTTAGTCCCATGTATTACTAAAAATACTACTCCATTGGGCAAGTCAGAAAACACTTCCACTACAAAATGTTACAAGTCTTGACCTATTATTTGCTTTTTCTTCCTTCCCACTTCACCTGGATCTGCTAAGTTCAGAGTTTGGTATTGTCTGCTCCTAAGGTAAGTCTTGATACTGAAGGGACTGGATAGTCTGGATAGTTAATTGCAGAATATTTTATTTCGTGCAGGCAAATAGTGCTTTGCTTAGCAAGTACCTATGACAAGTATCTTGGGATCTTTGATGTTTTTATCTGCTCTTTAGCTGTGCTTTATGGGAGTATTCCTAGAAGTCCAAGGTGAAAAACCACTAAAAAGTCATTGTGTGAAGTTACTGTTGTCTGCAGTATTTGGGTTTTTTTCCTAATGGTCACAGTAATAATTACATTGCACAATATTCTACTGTAGGTACTACTGGTCACACTGCCTTTGTAGGGGTATATCCACTAGGGCTTTCCTTCAACATGAATAATCCCATAACAGTATTTTGGGCATATATTGTGCAAACTTAAGCATGTTTTAAATAGAAGGTATAACTAATTCCTGTATTACCCCTGAATACCTAGGTTTCCTCACTGAGGTGCTGAGTGCTGATCTCCCATCAGTCTCCTCCCAGACTTGCATATGCTGCATTCTGATGTTTTTGCCAGCAAAGAGGCTGTACCTTTTCTATTTGTTTATGTATAGAGCTATTGATAAACAATGTTCTATACTTGCCATAACAAGTAGTGAGGGAATTAATTACTCATACATCAAAAATCTGGCAGTGATAGAGTGCTTAAAGAATGACAACCATAAAGCAAATATTAATAAATGGCAGATACACATCTGTACATATTTTTACATTACAAAGATTAATCTGTAAAATATTATCCCTGGAAGAAGTCTGAATACCAAATGCTCCCCAGGCATTACCTCTGTTTGCAGTGTGACACAGACTTACTTTCAGGAAATGAGTTTTAATCTTCCCACAGTCCTTGCCTCTCTGCTCTTTTGCTGGGGAGTAGAGTATGTTTTTTGCTGGGACTCTTGCATATGCAACTCTTTTGTTGTTGCTAATCATCCAGATGAACACATCAGGCACTGTATTCTGTGGCTGTTAAATGAGGCATATTGAACTATGAATTCTTTCTACGAGCCACCACCATGATATTTTAATTGAAACACTCTAAGAGCTGATGCCCTCATGGCTCCTGTGGAGTGGCAGATGTGCCCCTAAATTAAACGAGGCTGTTGCTTCATGCTTTGCAGTCCACACCTCAATTTCTAATTAGAGCTGAAGGTAAAGAGCTTTGTAGAGTGATTAAGGAGCACCCACTTCATAAATAATTTTAGGAGAAACTAAAATAAAGGATCTGGGTATGGCTCTGTCCCAGGAAATAACTTAACCACAGACCACATAAGTAACTACCATGGAAATACCATTAATTTCATCTATACCAGCAAACAAAAAGGACCAGGACCAAGCTCAAACAATGGCATATGATCGTCTTTTCTGTTTGTGACGATGCTCAGTGAGACTGCCTTGCTCTGTCCCAGATAATGTTTCCCCAAGCAAAGCTTCAGTGTGGTTTGAAAAAAGACCAGCCAAGGGGATGTTCGCTGAAGGAACTTAAGCAGGGTCACTCTGTTTTAGGAAGGAAGAAAATTTTGTGTGTGGGATACAAACCATGCTGCTATGCCACTTGTTCTCTGAGCCAGGGAATAGCCATGGCCCTCTTTGGTTTGCTAGCACAGGCAGCTCTCAGAGGCACAGCTTTCCGGTGGCTGGATTTTAGCCCAACCAGATATATCAATTCTTCTGTTATTCTCAGGCTAAATAATATAAGCACCAGGTATGGGATGATCTTATTAAAAAAATTATATTTGTGGTGCATCCTCTCCATACCACACATCATTTCCTACCCTGGTTGATAACAGCTCCATTTAATGCAAGAGAGAATAAGGGCCAGATATCTGAAGGCCAGCTCTTTGGATAACCAAGCCAGAAGTTATTCTTCACATGAGATTATGAAAATCCAAGTCAAGTCCTGGATTTTAAATTTTTCTGAATTCTGTGTGGATTACCTCATCAACCAAGAATCGAATTTTATCTATAAAACTCTGAGTCTCACGAATCATTTCATCCAGTGGCATCTTCTTTTTCTGCTGCTGAACGATTCCCTTGGCATCACTGGACATTGCTTCCTGCAGTGAGGAAAGACAATAAATACTTTTCATCTATTATCAAGTAGTTTGAATTGGAAGAGAAATAGTCTTTGATCCAAGTTGAAAAGAGAAGATGGGAGACATTTTGTTCAATGTTTTATTGTCACAACAGAAAATTATCAACTCTTTGCAGCTGGACAACATAAAAATTGCATCTCCCCCATTTTGTCTCTCTTTGTCTGCATGCTGCATGTATGGAAATACCAAAAAACATGGCAAGCTGGAATTCCTGGGCCTTGATCCTGACAGAAGGCACAATCTATTGTGCTACAAACAGTAAAACAAAGTAATAAATATTCACATGACCTCCATCCAGTTTGGCTTCTTTTCACTGGTTCCCTGGAGGAGATTACTAGGTCCAGGAATATCAAAGGCCAGACTTTACTGGTCTTGAAGTTCAGCACCACTATGCTAGTTAGATACCTGACAGCAATGTAAATTTGGTGCTTTTCCACTGAACTCAGCATCATTCAATTTTAAGATGCATGGATGAGAAAAATAATCTCATTATTATAATGCCTTATTGGTGTTTAAAAACAACATCTTCTGCTTAATTTTAGTGTATCTGACAACACTTTATTAAACACAGTGGGATTTATTAAAATAAATGCTCATGGATACTATTTCATATGAATTACAAAGCATTCCCATATGGTGGAATCAAATAGAAAAAAAACAAGCAGTGTGCTTTCAGTAATCATCAGTGCATCGATGCTTCCAGGAAAAGAACAGCACATACCAGCTCTTGCTTGAACAGCATGAGCCTCTTTTTGTCCAAAGCAGTGTAGTTCAGCCCTTTGGGCTTCTTTTCAGCAATGACCATGAATGCCCTAGGACACAGGAATAAAAGAGTTTTTAAATCTGTTATTTTTTAATGTGAGAATACTAATGTGCTAAAATACATTGGAATAGGTCTGCTGCAGCACATGAACCAGAAGACAAAGATGATGAAAATATTGCCTATAAGATTCAAGGAATTGAGTCCAAAACCTCTGCACCACACTTCCCAAAAATGGGTTAATAATATCTAGAAATAAGAGGTTATATCTATTTTGAGCTCAATCATTTCATGTTATAAAAGCCCACTGGATCTATACCACTATGTGGCATCCTTTGTTTTTATATTAACCTTGGTAGATTTTTTTTTAGAGTGTATCTCTAAAGTGTATCACATACTTTATTAAATCCTACTTATCACATATACAACATATTCTTAGAATTCTGAAAGCCAAAATAATACAACAATGATTGGCAGTCATCTATTGTCAATACTGAATGTGGAAAATAACAATAAATATTTTCTCTGTCTAAATAGAAGCTGAAATTTGGGAAGGTCTTTGCTTTTACAGCAAAATAAATAAAATATATATCTCCATAAGTTTACCATTCTTTTTTAAAATTATCATCAGTTTCCTTGTCTAGCCTTGAATTTGTAGCCAACATTTAATTTGATTTTCTGTATGCATGTAGTAAATGTTACTACCTGCTTTGATTGATAAAACCATTTAGAGTCTTCTTCATTTTCTCCTCAGCTGCAGTCTCTGAAACCTTGATCAAGTCCTTTACTTGCTCTAATGATTCTTCCTATGAAAAACACATGAGAAAGCCATTATGCACAGGAGGGCACTTTGTCATTCTGCCAGTGCTACAGTCTAGCAAGAATGAGGGAGATGATTTTGTGGCCTGACAGAAAGAACCTTTGATATTTCACTATACTTGAAGTGCAGAGAGAAAAAATTCCAGCAGCATGATATATTTTGACCTTTTCCCAGTCTTTCCAATTACTTGTCCAAGCTATTACTGCTTGGAGCAACTTTCTGTTCTTACTTCTTTGAGGAAAATCAATAATTTGGAAACATTATCCACTAGGTAGGAGAATAAAATTATTTCTTCTTGATTCTGTTTCTAATCCTGCTGCTTAACTTCAGCAAGCTGCTGGACCTGAATCCATATGTAAAGTCCATCACAAAACCTACAGTTATCCATGAGGAATGGAGTTAAAAAAAAACCTTATTAATCTCATAATTTATTGTTTGAATGTTTTTACAAAGAAGAAAACATTGCTGAGGAAAGAAGGAAAACCTATGGCCAAAAAAAAAGAAGTTGTGGTCAGGAATACTTGAGCAGCTCTAATAGTTCAAAGCAATTTGGGGGAAAGAAAAAGGAAAGGGTTTGTATCAACTAGTTTCTCATAAAATTAACAAAGAATGCAGCTGGGGGAAATTTTGAAGGTCAGGTTCAGGAAGTGTGGCCTCCCACAGCTGTACTTTGCTGAATACATGAGCCTGGGAGGGTGGTCAGCACTTACCAGGTGATCTGCCATTTTCTCAAGGGTGTTGGAAGAGTACAGCCGGAAGGTCTGGTTGCCCCAGTAGCTCTTTACACAGATACAGGGCTTCCTCTCATCGTATGGCAGGTACTGGTAGTTCCTGTGAAAACCAGGTAGGGAGAAGATCATGAAGGTGGCAGAGCAGCTCAAGGAGAGGCAGAGCAAAGAAAAATTGTTTGGTGCTCTCAGAGCACAGAAACTGTAGACACAACAGGATGTGTTCTCACATGCTAACAAGTAAATCCTGGAAAGAGTAAACACAAACATCACTCATGCAACCTATGAGATCCCTAAGGAGGAAAAGTTTTAAGTCAATGGACCTAATTTCAGTGCTTTCAGCCAGACAAAAAGGCATGCAGAGAAGCTCTGAAATACTATTAATGGTGGGGAACTACAAGGGAAAAAGGAGCAAAGATTAATATCTGATCACATCTTCCAAAGCAATGATTGCACACACTGCACAGTGGGACAGTCTTGGCAGCCAACACCACATTACTTCCACAAGATGCTCTTTTTCAGAATTTGTGGAGACTGACATTCCCTGCCAGAAACTGATCTGCAAGGCCTGCTTAGTAAAAGCAATACCAAACTTATAATAACTCAGTGATAAAATGCATCCACTGCTCTCTCTTCTCACACTTTTGATCTTAAGTCCAAGTTGTCATATTGACTCTTCTTGTAACTCTGCTTTCTTTGTGTGTTCATCTGCATGAGTAACTTGCACTGAAAAGAATGAGCAGGAGGCCAGCATAACCAGAGTCTCTGCAGACTTGCCACATAGCTGATGTTTTGCTTAGATCTGTAATAGGTACTATGTCAAGTCTGGGTACCTGATAAGCACATTCTCCTCCTTTATATAAATACTAGAGCCTCATGAAACTTAATTGCTCAGTCAAACTGGATTTAGCTATGGAGGGCTCCCCATTTTCTGTACCAATGGTGGGATAGTGGAGACCTTTTCAATGTGTACAAACATTTGCAAACCACTGCATATTTTTCTGGCCATGGCTCTACTGGCCTCAGATAGTCTCAGGGATTTTACATAGAACTGGCCACATATGTTAGATCACCAAGCCAAGACCATGGAAATCAAATAACATTTTTCTCTTGAGTGTCATATTAATGACTCCAAACTTCCACACATCCCTAAGAGGTTTATGTGTGATTTTTTTTTCCATTTAAAAAGATTAATATCTTCTCTATAACTTCATTTTACTGCTCTATGTGATATCAAAAGAGAATTTTCCATTTACTTTCTCCTCAATAACCTACAATGTGAGGATTACCCATTGAATTTGGTGCACAGCAGAGCCTACACAGGCCTTGGGTGTCATTAATTTTGGTGCTTTCAGAAGAGAGAAAATAAATTTAAAACCATCTCCCAGGGCCTGAACATCTTAACCTGGAATTCATAGCGCTTATGAACCTTTTCCTTGGATTTACTAAGAAGAGTATATAGCCAGGAAAAAATTCAAATGGAAAATTGAAATTTCATGTCTATTATTCCCACTATTACAATTTTAAGGAATTCCTTTTTCAATTTTAGTTTATTATTAGTTTAAGTTTTGACATAAATGTGGAAAACTGGCAGTTTCATAGTGTCTGCTTTAGAAGTCTTATTGCTCTGCCTGTTCCTTTAATTAGTTAGTGGTTTTAATCTCCAAAATATACTCTTCTTTTTGTTTTCCATTGTTCATTTATGAATCTAAAATGTGGTTTATCTAAACTACTGGATATCCCATTAAGTACTTATTAATACTAAAAATATCCAGTGGTGAGACCACCGAGATGCCATTATGAGAAGACAGTGAAAAACTCATTAATTGGTATCTGTGGCTGACCAAACTGTTTTAAATAGTACAGGAGGGAATAAAAGATGAAGCATTCTACATAAATTTGAGGAAAAGGGATCTTCAATGAGAGAAAACTTTATTAATACTGGAGCAAGCCAAGAAGCAAAGAGCTGATTTGAAGAGTGATTCATTCTTTTACAATGCTTCTTTACATCTAAATTCTCGTTAAGGGAAAATTTTAAAATCCCAGCTTCTCTCAGGGAAGATAATAACCCTCTCCATGTACCCAAATTTGCAGTTCTGTTAATGAGGAAAGGCAACTGTCTTTCTATCAAGCACTGAGTTTTTTCCCCTCTCTTTTTTTACTTGTGGCAAAACCAGAATTTTTTACCATGATATTTTCATTCTTGTTTTCTTTCACTAGCTCTTATTTCATCTAAGTGAGTCATTGATTGCAGAAAAGAACGAAAGTGCTTTTTAAATTTAGAGACATCCAGAAACCAAAGAGATCCAGGTTGATATTTTCCTCCTAGTCCTTTTATCTGTAGACTAAAGAAGTACCGTCTAGTCTTGGCAGTCACCAATATTGGGGATTGTTCTACCTACCAAAACAATAAAGAAAATATTTTTTTATTAGCATCTTTCAAATTAATTAAACCTTTACAATAATGTTTATAAACAAGGTTATTTAGAAGAACTGTTCTGCATGTTTTCACCCATTGTGCTGTTTCTTTTCTCAATGACTATTTCATCCTACCTCTGTTACCACTCACTATTTAAGTCTGTATCTGTAATTATTAGCTCTAGAAAGTATTCTGGAAAGGTGACTTTGCCTTGACCATATTTCAATATTTCACAAGTGACATTGTGTTTCTGGACCTGGACACTGGCTGGTAGTTACTTGTGATCACAGTGTGGGACCCTAAACTAGGGATGGCACTGAAGAAGTTGCATTTTGTTGTAGCTTTCCAATGTACAGCTGGTGTAACACACAACACTTTCAGCAAGGGTTCAAGAGCCCATGAGGCCAAGATTAGATGCATATAAAATGGCTCAGAGCCTGTTCACTTCAGTGAAGACAAGAAAATTTACTATTGTGAAAGATGTAATTGAGGACCTGAAAGCCTCCATTTCACACAAACTCTTTAGTGCTGCCAGGGTTTATCAGTGAGTCCTACAGAATTACAGAATAAGAACCAGAGTGCTACATGATGAAACACAGATCCTCACCTGTTCCCACCTGTGACCAGTGGCTTCTCAGGGGCTGTGGTAGATATAAGGGGTACTCCAAGGTCATGAGAAATGTCATCTTCCCCCTCCTGCAGAAGGCTTTCCTCTGCTTCTCCATTATGTGTCTTCTTCTTCCCTCCAGCTCCTGCTGACACCCCATCAGTAGTACTTCCAAAGTTACCTAGAGACCCAGGATTACAGGAGGTGCCTAACTTGGAGGTGATAAACATGAATGAGGTTTTAAAAAAAGAAAATGGCCAGTCATACCAGTGGAATGACTTTGTCCCCTCCTGTTCATTTAGCTGTTTTAACCACACCACAGTTTATAAAGGTTATGACAGGTTATGTTTGTCCCTGGAATGTCAGGTTCTAGAACAGTGCTTCCTTACCTGTCCCATGTGACATACACCAAGCATATCACATCACTTAGTGATGTCATCCTCTGATTGTTGGCCCCCAGGGCCTTCAGCTTTTGCTAAAGAAATTCAGAAACCAAAACAATACTGCTGTAGATATTTCTATACTCCAGAGTCCTGATATGGGATTGATTCACACAGAAAATGTACATCTTCTTTACAACATATGGATGATAATTTCAAAGTTTGATCACAGAAGTGATAAACTCTTTTACAGACAAGTAAATGTTGCATATTAGGGTTGCAGAGTTAGTAATAACAGCACTTTGAGGCCCCAGCTTCAAGGCTAATGCCAGACAACTCTGCTAATGATACAATCATCTTCACATAAAAGGATTTTGCCTTAAAGGGCAATTATCAGCACTGGGAAAGAGGTACATCCATCAAACTGATAATTACAGATTTTAAAAGAGAGAGACAGAAAACATTCCCTGAAGGAGAAGAATGTGCTGAATCACCCTGTATGACATCCTGATCTGAATTTTTGATTCAGCCCTTCGTGTAAATAATGACAACTTGCCAAGTTTGGGTCCAAATTTCAGCTACACAAGTGGCTAATAGGTTCAGGTCCAGAATTCAGAGCCAGATTAATCTTAACTATTAATTCTGACAAGAATCACTATAATTTCTTGCCCAAGTATTTAAATTTATTTCTTTCTCAGCTCAGCTTCCTGCTAAGTTTCAGCAGGAATCAGTATCCCTTACTGATTCCCCTGTTTTTCACAGCATCTCTCCCTGCACACAAAGCCTTACAGCTGAGCACAGGCATGGACACGAGCACAAGGACTGGGAGTGCCAGGGTGCCTCTGCGCACCTGGACCCTTGGTGGGTCTGGTACAGAGATAATCAAATCCCTGCAAAGGAAACGAGATCAATTCAAGCTTTTCTCTTAAGCAAAAGTTCTGCTTTGAAAATATGTACTCCATGTTCATGAAAATGTCTTCACTTTCTCTTTAGTCTGTTTCCAGGGATAGTTTAGCTCCACAATGTGGAGCTCATGGACTATGGTCCTGCTTTCCCCTGGAAAGGACTTAACAGGAGCATGTTAGGACAAGGTGGTGCCTGCAACTTGAGTCTTGACTGTACATCACCCCCCTGCCACACTCACAGACCCACAGGTAACTCAGTGGGGTTGGCTAAAGACAATGGACAGGGATCATCTCCCACAGAGGGCTCCCTCACAGCCAGGGACTAATTGCAATGGACATCACAGAATGAACTCTGCCTGAAGTAAATAATCTGAGTTTGATCTCCCAAGTGATTAAGAGGGTAAATACTGACTAAGTTGCTGTATATATTGGGGGAGAGGATTTGTATTAATACAGGACATTTGGAGAGACACGCTGGCCAGTAACACCTGTCATCCCCTTGCTCCTGAGGCTCCCTCTCTCCTTTGGACAAGACCTTAACACACTTACCAACAGAAACCTCAAAGGTTATTGGCTTGTCCCCAAACTTCCTATCAATCATTGTGGCTTCAAAAAATGTCCCAAAGAGAAGGAATTCCTCAAATTTCTCTTCATAGATCTATTAGAGAAGAAGGAGGAAAATATTAGCATTTGTTTTACCTTCTGCTATTTTTTAAAGCACAAAGTAAAAATGAAATAGTCTTTTATTGAGTTTTAAGGCTCTGCTAGGCTCTGTTTACACCTATTGGATACCCAGCATCTGCTTGTGCCTGGCATGAACTCTCAGTCAAGGGGGGCCAGCTAACACTTCTGATGCTCTTGGGTCATTAACAGAACAAGCTATTAATCCCAAGCCAAGACCAATCTCAAAGGAGATATACTTTGAGTCCTCCCCAAATTTACACCTCAACTGTCACAGTCTTCCCATTCAAACCCTTCTCATTTCACACCACCTGCAAACTGAGGCCCATTAGGCAAGGTCAGCCAACCAGTTCTTCTGCAACGTGAGGCAATGAATATAACATCAGCTCCACATGAATATTTGTTTCCCTGACTTTTGCAGGGAAAAACAGTTTTTGACACAGTCCATGATCTCATTTTGAAAAACCTCTGCTATACACAGCAAAAGATCATAGGTCTTCAGTAAAAGGATTCGCAGCATCATATATCAAAGTCAACAGCTCAAACAGATTGCAGCTCCAGAGTAACTTTAGCTTTTTATACTTTTCCAATATGAAACTCAGAGAAAAGGGTATCTAATAAAGCCAAGGCTCAGAGACTATGACACACACATCTATCTCCCATTATAAGGAAAACAAATTTTAATATCTTCTTGCTGTTGGAATAGGTCAATAAAGTTGTGCTGTGGGGATGCATAATTTGCCTCTGTTGTCTCAGAAGTTTTATGAGACATTTTTTGCATTATTGGTTATGTCTCCAGTTCCTGCTTTTCCTTTCAGAGAGTTGTAATACAATTACTGTCTACTGTAGCACAAAGTACTGAATGTCACAAGCAAAAAAATATCCAGCATCACTGTATCATGCTGTTCTTATTTATTCATTCACTATCTGAAATTGAGAAAGAGTAGCTGGAAATAAATCCTGATTATTGCTATTAGTGTTTGTTGGTGGGTGTTACAGCAGGGTTTGTTTCTCTACCTGGGGTATTTAGCCAGGCCCAGGACCATAGTGTCTGAGCTACTCATAATAATGGATTTCTTGCATATAAAGGAAAATTTATATGGAAATAAATGTCTTTGAACGACACCTCTACTAGTCTTCAGAGACGAACTGAGGGACAGAGGTAATTTACAACTATATGAGTAAATAAGGCAGAGCACAAGTTCACACAACTGGCTTGCAATTACCCATTCCAGTTCTCTGCTAACACTCTCCTTGACCCGGTCCAGACAGCCCTCAGGCCAGAAATGCCAGGGCACAGTCCAGCAAGTGCATTTCTAAAGGCTAGGCATCAAGACCAAAGAACAATTGCTCCTCTCCTATTTACTTGTAGAGATGGAGTGGAAAGACCAAGAATCAGAACTAATAAAGGACACAAATATCTTAAGAAGTGAGCTGGAACTCCCACTACAAAAGACAAAGTTTTGATCAATGACACAGAATCACAGGATCATCAAGGCTGGAAAAGACCTCTGCAATCATCAAGTCCAAATTTACCGAATGTGCCCACTAAACTATATCACAAACACCACATCTACTCATCTTTTGAACACTTCCTGCCATAGTGACTCCACCACTTCCCTGGGGAACCTGTTCCAAAGCTTAACCACTCTCTCAGTGAATACATTTTTCCTGATATCCATCCTGAACCTCCCCTGGCAGAACTCGTGGCCCATTCCCCTTGTCCCGTTGTTAGTTGACTGGGAGACGAGGCCAACCTCCCCTCACCACAACCGCCTGTCAGGTAGTTGTAGTAGATATAGTGAAGTGGGAGGAAAATTGGTTATGAGAATATTTTTTTCCTATTTATTGGGTTAAAAAAAATGAGTTTTCATATGCAGCAATTGCTGTTGCTCCCAGAGAGTGACATGGTAGAGCTGAAAATCAAAGCTCAAACATTGGCTCAGCTCCCAAGCCCACACACCCTGCCACACCTAAAAGCACTATATGGCAGATTTTCCCATGATATAATCCCATACAACAGGTGGAATTAGGCAAACAATATTAGTTAATACTGGTTGAAACTGAGCACATAATTTTCAGCTCTTCTTCTAAAGGGATTATCTGCCTAACACTAACACCACATTGGCAATGCAGTATTAAGGGAAGAGACTAAATCAGGCTAGGCTGTGTCTATCTCTCTGCATTTGCACAGATTCTATGTCAATGATTCTCTATTGACTTCAATTGACAACCATGGATTTTCTTGAATGAATGCAGGAAGTCAGGTTTTATAATTCCCAGCTGTCCACACTGGTTCTCTGTCCATTAGTAGGTATTATGTCAGATAAATTTCTAGTAGGACCATGTGGATACAGCTAGTGCAAAAGGGATAACATAACAGGAGATTAAGTTTTATGAATACCAAATCCTACTCAAGAGTTTCTTGAGTTACAGGTACACATTCATGCTCCATTTGTGTTGTATTACTGCGGGGAGGTCCCAAGACTGTGAAAGCATGCAGAAATTGTAGGGAGCACAAAAAGCAGTATTATATGGCCTGACCCCAAATATACACACCAGTGCCATTCTTGCAGGTTTAGAGACACATGACAACCAATATCCTAATGTCATACTGACCTCTAAAGGTACATCAAATGGCTCAACTTCCACCTCAGTTGAGTTCATCTTGTCTGAAGGAGAAGCTGACTTTCGGTCCTCTCCCGCTTTGTCAGTTTTGTCTTTTCCTTTGAGTGCTTTGAAGTCTTTATCTTTAGATGACAATTTGACATCCTTGATAATGCTTGATAACTTCGACTCACGGGCTCCTCCCGAAAGTATCTCCACAGCAATCTCTAGGAAGAGACGTCCCCTGAAGGAGACCCCTTCTCCAAAACCTTCATTAAGCTCCTGGTGGTCATCAATGAGGCTGTGGTTCCTGGGTGAGCCATAGAGGTTAATCCAGGCAGGCCCAAAGGTAGGCAAAAACCCTGGAGATAAAGTACCTTTTGTGGCTTTTCTGCTGGGTATTAGTTCTCTTCACTGTTGGGTATTAGCTCTCCTCACTGTCTACTCCAAGAAATCTTGCTCTAACACCCCAAAAGCCCAGTCTGGACTCATTTCTGGGCAGTGAGGAATCACTTCACACAGAGCACTGCTTTGCAGGGCAATTCTTAAACACCTCTGCCAATACCCAACCAACTCTGCTGGGTAGGAGCTCTTTCTCAGAAGATGATGGTACAATACATGTTGGGCAGAAGGTCTATTGCATCTCTTGAAAAAAGAGCTTGCTGCTGCAGGCTGAAGACTGGGACATGACAGAAGAGGATGGAGGCTTTCTCCTTTAGGTCAAACTGTTTCAGTCTGTCACTCCATTTCTAGAAATTTTTCTTATATTTTCTGATTAAGGACTGAGATACACATTTCAGGAATTGGCAGGTTTAAGGCGTTGCTGTGCCTTCACTGAGCTGTGATAACTGACCATGTTCCACATGTAAGTCACACAACATAAACAAGGCTGTACATCTGGAGTCAAACATCAGGGAAGATTCCAGATAGTGAGCCCCTCCTCAAACAGAGGATAACACACTAGTCCATGGTGCCTCTATGGGGTGTGATGGCACCCAGCTGAGCCTTACCTAAACACATTGCTTCCACTGGGTAAATCAAAAACAGAAACCAGCTCTGCCTTTGATTTTTTGTGATTTTAAGTTTGTGGTTTCATTGCTTAACAGAAACTCACATGAACTATAAACATACTTCTGTCATCCCCAGTGGATTAGAGCAGACTATTGCCACAGTCACAAAGATGGTACCAAATTATGCAGCAGCCCTTTAACAAGAACAACAATGTCAGATGCTCCATGTGCTGAGCACAATGCAATGAAATGTGAAATTAAGCAACAGAAGGTGTCTCAGAACCAACACTTGAACTCTGGACATCCCTAAATTAGGATTAGCCAGTGCCACAATCCCATGCAAATAGATTTTGCCTTAAGGGTATATCCTGGAACATTTTCCCCTTTACCTTTGTCACCATCTTGTTCATTTGATATTTTCTTCAAATCAATGAAGTGAGTAGCTAAGGCCACATCATTCATGCTGCCTTCATCCCAGACCTGGATTTTGACTCTTCGACAGAGTGGAGGGAACATTTCTTTGAAGAT
This sequence comes from Toxostoma redivivum, assembly GCA_013397375.1. Classification (NCBI taxonomy): domain Eukaryota; kingdom Metazoa; phylum Chordata; class Aves; order Passeriformes; family Mimidae; genus Toxostoma; species Toxostoma redivivum. The sequence continues at coordinate 459,427 of VXBI01010452.1, read as the reverse complement.
AATCTGTTCATGCCACACTGGATCTGCACAGTTCTTTTGCACTGTTGTCCGGCCCTGAAATGAAAGTCCAGCAAATTTAATTCCAGAGGGGTCAGACTCTGGGAATGACTACGGCAGAAATTGCACTTAGCAGCATCTCTCTGGCCATTTTAAAAGCACAAATATCCTATCTTGAAAGTACTTTGGCATTTCTATTAGCTTGTTCATTTTGTCCTCTATATCTAATAAAAGACCACACTATAGCTAAAGAATTCTCACATTCACACAGCAGAGCCTGGAATAAAATCTAATTCTTCAGGACCCTTATCCACAAAGTGTATCTGTAAAGCCAGACTTTGGCATTTCTGCTACAAAGTGCACATCTTCAAATGTCTTTTGAAGTATTTGGGTAGTGGTGATACAGCGCAGCTTTTCTCATAAAAGACTAAATTCGTTACAGATGCCAGGCTGTGTGTACCAATGGGATTACCTTAAATGAGGCAATTTATCTAGCATAAAATATGATTTTTGTGTTCATGTTCTGGACATATGCCTGTCTGCAAGAGGGGTAGGTCCTGGAGCTATTCCCTCAAACCTAAGGAGATGGCAGGGCTGTATCGCAGTCCGTGCACTCATTGGATGTGTCAGGACTTACACTTTCACATTAAGTGGAGAGAACTGAGTCAGAAAATCCATCAATCCTCTCTATAAAACCACATTTTGCACACCAGTGTGCAAACTCGCATCAGTAACCCATTCTTGTCTTCTTCAGGCCTCTATTGAGCCTGAAGGTGCTGCATGCGTTTGCCTGTTTTAACCCACAGTAGTACTTTGCAATTTGGATTTATGACAAAACATGCAATCAGCATGAAGAGCCTTGTTCTTGTTCCTGAAACATCAAAAAAGGACTAACTGGAGCTGTTCCTGAGGCTTCCTTGCACACAGAAAGCATTGCTGGCGTAAAACAGTTTCCATGTTGATCCTTTGCTTATTTACACCAATAAATAAGACAGGCTCCCTGACACAGTGGTTCATGGTGTACCTCAGGGGAATCAAGCCCTGGACCTCCCCTATGCACCTCTTCCACAGTCAGAAGCCTCTCTAAACTGTAATCTGTGACACCATGTTTGATGCTGAAGTTGCTCTAGGAGCAATGAAGCCAGGCAACACTGCCAGTCTGCTAGAATGCTTACTCCACCCACAGGAAAGCTGAGAGGGTCCTGAATTTCAGCAGAGTAATTCAGAAACCAATACACAGCCCTAAAACCTTGATTGAACCACATTCACTGATTTCAGTCCTGCTTCCTTATTTCACTCAAGGGAGACCAGACCATAGCACTTACCGAATACCATGCTGGGTAAATCACTCTCTTGTAACTCAATGTTTTAGTTACAGTACTGCAGAATTCTCTTTCCCCTCCTGCTGCCTGCCTCTAACCTACTGCTGTGAGGCTGATGTTAGATCTGCTGGCCTTAAGCATCTCCATGACTTAATTTCTGCATAATTTGTGAACTGAACATTTTCTGATTATCAAGATACATGTTTTACCTAATTATGTAACAATACGTTAAAGGAAACTAGCATAATCACCTGCCTGAAGCACAGCTAATAGGAAAGAAGGCCTATGTTTATGATCAAGAGGATCCCAATTACCATTTGACCTGCAAACATGACCACCACATAGGGATCCACAAGGTCCTTACTGTCGCCTATGAATGCTTTGGTGACATTGGCCATGATGCTAGAGTTCATCTTCGGAAGTCCTTCTGCTTTGTAAATTCTCACATAAAATCTGGCCCATGGTCTTTCAGATGGAAAGCCTTTGGGGATCAAGAGATTCCTGAAAGGAAAAGAGAAGCTGTTTTCTTAAAATTGAAAACTTGGAAAATGAAGTGATATTTTTTCCAACAGCATTGTGACCTTGGGTAGCATGCTTCTGAGAAGACACAGAAAGGTTTATGAATTTGCTTTTTCATCATCAAAAAATATTTTTGCCACAAGAAAATTATAAGGCATTACTCAGCAAACTTGTATATGTGATACAGAATCAGGTCCAGTCAGATAAGGTTCTCAGGGCCTTGTTCACTAAATTCTGAATATCTTCAAGGTCAGAGATTTTCCACTCTATTTGGGCCCCTGTTTCATTTGACCATCTCCATGGTAAAAAAAATCTGTTCTGAAATTTCATGGTTCTTACCTGCCTCCAAAGCCTCTCATCCTTCTACTGAAAAGAGCCAGTCTCTGCCCTCTTTGTGCATGATGCCCCTTTGAGTGCTCTCCTTTATGCTCAAAAAACTAATACCCACCACCTTTCCCCACAGACCATACTCTCCAGACCTCCATCAACCTGGTGACTTTTCACAGACTTGGTCCAGGATGTTAGTACTGACCAGAAATACTGCTTCAGTAAAATTTAAAGTATGCTGGTAGCATATTTACCACTTTGAACGTCTGTATTTTACAAGGAGAATGATAATGCACTTGAGTTTATCTAAGGATATGGAAATATCCATACACTCACATCTGAGAGTGGAGAAGGAATAGGCTTTCCTCACATTTTTTCTTCTTGCTTCACTGCCTTAAGAAATGGTTAATTGGTCTCAGATCAATGAACATTCTGTCAGGGGTAATTTGGAACTTAGCCAACAGGACTTGGTCAATTCAATCAGCTGCGGAGAAGTGACCCTAACACACCCTCCAATTTAGATGAGAGGATTGTAAAAACTCTCTTTGAGCACATGAGAACAGCCAGGTGTGCAATGTTATCCTGCTATTAGCCCTGAGTTAACAAGGAAAGAACTGAAATGAGAACAGAGACTTGTTGAGGCACCTAGTAAGGAAGAAAGCACTAAAAGTAACAAAACCAAACAAATTATTGCAGTACTTTTCAATCTGTTCCTCAGTATCAGCTGTTTTCTGTGTAGCTTGCATTGCATCACCTTTCCCCGTCACACTGAGGTCACACTTCAGGTACCCCTTGGCTCCTGTCCTAATGTCAGCAGGGTCTGTGAGAAGTGCCCACTTGTCGCAAAACTGATGACCTGTAAGAAGGAAAAGCTTAAACACTCAAATAGAGGCTATAAAAACATGTCAGTATTTTCCTCTTCACTCCCAGAAAAGGTACACCAAACAATGTTTGTGCTGTCAGGAGAATTCTGCTGAAATGTACTTGTTAACCCAGACACTTCTAGAGGGTCCAAAATATTTTGTGATCAAAAAGGCAAGCAAAGGATTGATCCAGAGCTTGTCATAAACAAGCTCATTTTCATCAGTGTTTACTGAGATCAATGACTAAAGACCAGTGGAAGCCTGGGTGAGATTTCAGCAGCTGAACTGACGCTGAGTCTTTATGAGGAAAGGCCACCTCTGATGAGAACTGTCTGAAGATCTCAGAACTCCAGCAGCAAAACTCTTGCTGGGTTTGCGCTGTGGCCACTGTAATGCTGGCAGACAGCTGAGAAAGAGAAGGAGAGTGGACAGCCATCAGAGGAAGAAAAATTAGCCAGAAGCACGTTCAGCTCCGTCTTTCAAGGGGGAAAATGTACAAGACAATTCACCCACAACAGCCCTTGCTGTAACCCTGCTTCAACAACCCCATCAAGAAAGGTCCTAAGATCTCATGTTAAGTCTTTGGATGTCACCTTGGGTGGGTAAAGGAGTGGGAAGGACAGACCACAGTGTACCAGGGATATGAGCTCAAGATCAACTCTCAGACACCACTCCCCCCCTGTTAAAGTGTGAGTGGGAGATACGGGACAGAATTCAAGACTAACACAGCCTGAGCTGGACATAGATGCTCATTTCAGATAGGCCATTCCTCTCCTCTGACTCTTACAGGAGCCCTGCAGAGAGGGTTGCCTGAATGACTCTACACTCTTGCTATAACATCTATTTGATGTGACATCTACAGCAAGCAGCCTAAATATGTTCTTTCCCAAAGACAAAAAGAGACTGTGTCCTTGAGTAATTATGAAAGAGAAAAAGGCACATATTTCGTGGATGGTTGTAAAAAACACCAACAGAGAAGTAGGTGATCTTTTTCAGCTTCAAATTTCAGAAAGCATTGAACAGCTCTGAAGATGACAAGTCAAGTGGACCCATGGTCACCTCTTTGTCATCTTCTCTCTCCTGTTATGGTCTGCTTCTCCTCTTGTCTTGTGCTCTCCTCACTATCCCTGCCACTCTCCATCCACTCCTTCTACCCCAACACAGGTGACAGAGCTTTGGATGCTCTGTAATAAATGGGTACAGTTGGGTTTTGTAGAACATTCAGCTGCCCTCTCTGACCACTTAAAGAAATGCCATCCTTGAAAAGTGCTACCCACAATGGGCAGATTGTCAATGTGTTTTCAGTGTTGAGCTTCCTTCCAACAGTTTGGCTGGTACTGTGCTATCCAAATAGGAAAACAACTCTCCCAAAAGTTGATGTAAACCACAACCACTTAAGTGGAAAGGCAGCACATCTCCCTCTCCTCTTCTTCCCTGCCTCAAATCTCTCTGAACAAACAGGGCAGAAAATGCACCACTCACCTGGCTGAATGTACACCGTACCCAGATCCACTTTAAAGGAGCCTATCAGCACACTCCCAATGAGTTTATTGTGCATAACCTGTTAGAAAAAAGCTGATTAAAGATTGTCACTATGTCTCTTCACAGTCAGCCTAAGAAAGATCATCCAAAAATCACATTTGGTTCATAGGCAATAAGCAGCAACATCCAGCACCACCCAAAACTGGGGGCTCATAGCCACAGCAGATACAGCAAGTATTTGAAATATATTCTTTACCCAACATTGTGCCAATTTAGAAAACAATATAATTACATCTGAGTGGAATCACACAGGTTCATCCCAGGTCCCTGGGATATAGAGAGCAGGAATTAGATCAATGTTCCTTCAGGGCAGGTGCAGTTATATTACTTATCCTGGCAGTTTAAAATAAATCATAATGAATATAAACACATGGGACGTAACTGGCTTCACACTACGCTGCAGAAATCCTATCACTTTCTGTGCAATAGCTGAATTGCTATAAAAAACTGAGTACACTCGGAGGAGAAAGAATTTAAGTGTTTCTTGGCAACATTTTAATGTACATATAAATCAAGAGACTCAATTCTAATCTAACCCCCCACAATATTAATGAAATCAGAGAAGTGATATAGATGTAAATTAGATGGCAAGCAGGCCCCAGTGAGTCTGTCTCTGTATTCTTCCTGCCAAGTGATGAATTTAATTTAATTTAATTTAATTCAAATTTAATAAATAATTTTCAATTGCCATGATTCCCAGACCTATGTATTTCCATGTCTTGTTTTCAAATACTTGCATGTGGTTCAATTTACAGACAAGGCAGAGGCTTCTTCTAAGGGAAGATTTGCTCTAAAACTGTGTTTCTCAAAAAATGTGTCTCACCTGGTTTCAGAATAGCTTAAAAGGTTGAAACCTATTCCTTGGTTGTGAAAAAAGCCTCTGAAAGAGGCTGAATTTTCTGGAACACCTTGCCCAAATTGCAAAGAGAAACTAAGTTCTTTCAAGTCCACAGAAGTTAAATCTAAATATTGGAAGTAAACAATCAAGCCTCCAACCACATTCCAGGAGTCTGGAATACATCATATCCTCTCTTTGGACCTACACATTGTAGATAAGGATATTTATGGACAGGAAGACTTCTGCAATTTTGCACTGGATTGGTCATGTGACTTTATTTTCTACACTTTTCAAGAGCAGGAGACATACATTTCTGAGTAAAGACCACCAACTCCTTCATCAAGGTTCACCAGAAACTTCATGAAGTTTGTTGTTGCAATATAGTGTCCTTCACTGTTAAGAGCCTATGGCCCCTGTGCCCCTGTGACCTAGGGAACACACTTAGCTGTCCTTGGTAATTCCTCACTTCAACATTGAAACAGTTTCTAGAGCTGAAAAATCAAGAGTGGACAAAGGAGAAGTTTTACTTTGCTATCAAGCTGAAAAATTAAACAACCTTCATGTGGAAGAGGAGTTAGTGTGAAGTCAATGCTTCATGCACAAGTACTGCTTTTCCTCAATCCCTGGTGCTGTCAGGTCCCATCATGGCCCTGGACCCTCCCTCCTATGAGGCTGGACTAGAGCACACACAGGGCTGGGAAGAAGCCTTGAAATCTGTTGGGTTTCTGCCTGAAGCCAGGCAATAGTACAGCTTTGGAGGTGTACATGGGAGTCCCCAAATCAACAGATCCAACTAGGATAGATTAAAGGGGGAAGAAGGCTGTGGCCTTTCTGTAGGACAAAACCCCATGAGTTTCTTTAAGACTCAAAAACAAGGTGAGGGTATGTAGTGAGTCCAAAGTGGTGCTGTCTCATTGCTCTTTGCTCATTTGCCCTCCATGACAGCCTGTCCAGAGAGCATTAAATGTTATATGTGTAAAATTCCCTTCTCTGTTCTTGAGGTTTGCTTTGTGAAATGTAAATGCCCCTGTTCCACTGAAATGATGCAGGCTTCCACTCCCTGCAGTACACATTGCTTTTAAAACTGAAGAAATACCTCACTGCTTCCATCAAGCACTCTACATCTTTCCTCATCCTTTTTTTTCAAGCATGCTTTCTTCTAATGCAATAAAACATGTGAGGATGAAGTTTTTAGCAAACACCTCTTGTCTTCTCTGAGGGGGAGCAGCATGTCCACACCATATCTAATTAAAGATTTATGTCTTTTCACACTTGATTTTAGATGAGTGAAGGATTTTCTTCAGATTTTCTGAATAAGCACAAACACACAGAGGACTATTTTGATAAGGAAGATACAGGTTTAGCACAAAAGGATCATCTTAGTTTTACCATTGTAGTACTACAAGTTTGCTGAAATGTACAGGGAGATAATAATGAAGAAAAAATCTAGTGATTAGCAGGTGCTGGGAAATTGAAGGTCTCATTTTTCTCTCAAATGCAGGGTTTGAATACAGCTAGACTACTTGTTAAAGTGATGGACAAGGGCACTAATCTATTTTGTTTTCCTTGAGCTTCCCTATGCAGATAAGTTCATTTCTACAGATTAAGCGAATTCAGTGCATTAATTATTGCTAATAATGGAGGCTGTCAATCTTTGTTTCTTCTTAAGTAAGATTCATGCTAAGCAAGTGCCGTGAAACTTTCCATCCCTCAGGGTTTCCTTCTCTCCCAGCACACATATTTCTTCTCTTTGTTTCTATTCCCCTGATAGATTGCATTCTCCAAAATTATGTTGCAAGGTAATGAATCTCTGTTTTCAGTAGCATGCATGAGCAATGCACAAGGTTGTTCATTGCTGTTACTGAGCTTTTTCCTAAAGTCATTTTACCTAAAAGATCTTTAATTTCTTAGTGTTGCACCTTCATCAGCTACAAATAAACTAAGTTTGCTGAGCCTGATGAAACTGTGCAGATATACAGCAGGTAAAGGCAACACGTTTTCCCACACCCCCACTGCAGTCAAAACCTGGCACTTTCCCCTCCACCACTGGATATATGGAATCTTTATCAAAATTATGTGAGATTGGAAAGATTGGCCATATCTCAGAGAAAAATAACTATACATCCCCAGCAGCATCCGCAGCACACAGGAGTAGGTGCCTTGGCACTGTGCTGATACATGAACCACGTCTGAAGCACCTGTGGGGCCACACACTGTGATATGTGATAGCAGTGAGGTGATGATACTCCTATACCATTATCAGCCTCTTGTAAATTCTGTCCTCACAGATGGGATCAGATTTGCAGATACCTTACGTGGCTATGAACTTCATCTATTTGAGGTTTGAGTGCAATACAGTGGATTTTAATGGAACTTTAGGATTCTGACTGTCAGTTTACTCTCAGCATTGAAAACCTAGTTGTCCAGTTGTCCATGTGTAAATGAACACATTTTATTCTGTAGCTGACAAAAGTCACTCTATTAGTAGCTCAGAAAAGGAAGTAGACAGTGATGTGTTCTATAGCTCCTAAGCACTGCTTGTTTCTGTCAAGCTCAACCAGCACAGACCTTTTCCTGGTGTACATTACTGAAATCAACAAAGCACTTCAGAAAAAAAAGAACCTTTCCTGGAGCATCAGTACTCAGTTTATTTGCCAGAGAAATATCTAATAAAATGGATGGACTTTTAGCAAAACAAAAAAGAGTTCAAGAAGTGCACAGCTTGTGATATTTCCAAATAATACGAATATAGCACTGTCCAGAGTCTCATGAGATCTTTAATTCCTTAGCAGCTTTGCTACATGTGGTGATGAGTTTCAGACAAGATAATTAACATGGCTCCATAGACTTGGCCTTCCAAACTGCACATCATTGTCTAATGCTCCAAGTCCAAGAGCATGTGTGTCTTCCATCAGGACAGTACTGAAATGTCACAAAGTCATAGAATCATTTAGATTGGAAAAGATCTTTAAGATGGAGCCCAACCATCAACCCAGCACTGAGAAGTCCACCATTAAGCCATGTCCCCAGCTGCTACACCTACGTGCCTTTTAAATCCCTCTGTGGATGGTGATTCTACTACTTCACTTGGCAGTCTATTCCTATGCATGTCTACCCTTTCTGTGAAGAAACTTCTGCTAATATCCAATCTAAATCTCCCCTGGTGCAACTTGAGGCCATTTTGTCTTGTCCTGTCACTTGTAACTTGGGAGAAGAGACCAACCCACACCTGCCTCTAATCTTGTTTCAGGTATTTGTAGAGAGTAAAAAGGTCCCCCAATAGTTTTGCTGGGACTTTAGTTGCAGTGAGCAGTGGAAGCAGCACCAAACTCTCAGAGCCCACTCCTATGCTAATAGCAACCAACCAGTAACACTCCCAGACAGCCCAAGAGCCCCTGCTGAAGAAAAGTGTCTGCATTAGTTTAGTTAATTTAGTTAGAAGCAGTTATATCTAAGGAACTGATATAAACCAGGTGTTTGAATCAAGTGGCAGCTTGAAAATTAGATGGATGAACACAGTGAGGAGAAGAGAGAGCTAAGCTGAATTTTCTCATTCTACCTTGCAGTTTGCCACACCAGCAATGAGTGTCCCTGAAAATGCAGACTAAATCTTCCTTTTGGCTATGTTTCTTCAAATCTCTGCCAGCTGATTCTCTGCCTTATCCTCTCCTCTGTCCTCTTTCCTATACTTTGTGCTGACTTTCTAGCACTCTTGGTATCTAAAATTATTTCTTTTTAACTACATTGAGAATCATTTAGAGTTGAAGTGACACAAACAACAATGACCTTTACTTTCTGTCCTACGCTTTCCCAGGTACTTACAGATATGTTGATTATTTTGTCAAACAGCAACACCTGCGGTCCAACGAAATCAAACAGGAAGTACTGTGGGAAGAGGGGACAGCAGATGAGAATCATCCCTGGACAGGCAGCACCCTCAGCTGCATGGTTCAGCATTTTGTGTTAATGCACAGAGCCCCAGTGAGACACTGGGGGTGCTGGGTGGGCAGTGGTGACAAAGAAAAACTCCTTCTTTGCCCCTGACATATTTCTGCCATGGCCCAGAGTTGTTTTCTACTCCATTCCCTGCATGGCTGCACAAGACTGGCTTCACAAATGCCCATGGGCCTCAGTCTGTATCAGAAGGTATTGTCAAAAGGGACAGGAGGCACAAGGAAATACAAAGTATCTGATGGTTTTGGGGGTTGTTTTGGTGTCATTTGTCACCTGGAACAAATGTATGTCAGGGAAAGGCTGAAACCATGAAATAGTAGAAAAGAAGGAGAGGGGGGTGTGCAGTATATATAAAGCTCCCAAAAGGATGATCTAAAAAACTGCAGCAGCAGTGGTGGTAAGGCAGAATGTGCTGGAGAGAGTGGGGGACAAGTTGGACAGACCTTGAGAAGAGAAAGTGCATACAGATCTAAACTCAAGGGAGCTATTGCTGGTGCTTTGACCCCTGGAGAGACCTTCCTGTTCAGATGTGGGAGTGCTGCAAATTTAATTCATCCCATTATGAGCTACCAAATGCAGAGTCCACCCAGAACCATTGAAGAAAGTGTCTTCTTTAAGAGATAGCACCTACTTCATTGTAAAAAGGGGCATTTGTGCCTTCCTTTACTGTTGTTTGCTTCTTCTCATCACCTATCTCGATGATCACCACAGGATCGATGTTCTCTCCCACCAGCTGCCTGGCCTCGATGATGGTGATGGCAATCTGTGGGGCACAAAGACACCAGGGACACTCCTGGGCTCAGGTCCAGCCTGCCTGGGAATTCACAGGCACATAAGGGCTGTCACCCCCTGCTCACCTGGTAGTTCTGGGATTTCATCTCCTCTTCATGAATTCTGGTCACCAGCTTTGCCCTGTTTAAATGACAAAAGAAGTCATTAGACATCTCTAGGCAAGAGCTGGTACTTGGACACACACTGGAAAGACTTCTCAACAGTAAACAAGTATTGTTTATGGCAGATAGCTTTGTTGTGAGCTGTTAGGCTTGATTTCATCAGCAGAGACCATCTCTGTCTTTCGCATATGCTTTTTGATAGGGAAATGTTTTGCATCCACACAAACCAGTGCAGCTACCTATCATGCACAGCAATTATTTCACTTGTTGATCCCATCAACATAGACTGCATTCCTCTCCTGTATGAAAAACACAACTACACAAGCTCTTCTCTATAGATATTGTTGTTCCCTTTGGCTTGTTTTGTTTAGCAGAGCTCTTTGGCACACTTGAGGCACACTCAGGATGCATCTCTCCCTGCACTGGATAGCACCTGGTGATATCACTGAGCTGACAAGTGCATTCCACTCCGTCATGTGGAAGAGTGGGAGTGAAGGGATCACTGCTATCAGCAAATGGATTTTCCGTCAGATGTTTTGTTCAAGGGTAAGGCCCTTCCTGGGAAGGGTTGAAAAGGTGTTTAGGGGGATGTTAGGTAAGATACATGAAACAGCACCTTTTCCTATTTGGGCTTAAGGATCCAAAAGCACTGGAGAGAGCATCACTGTTCATTAGGTCTTCTTCTACTTCTTCCTGTCTTCCAAGAGTGTCGTGGAGAAAATTTGCAGTTTCATCATGATCACCTGATGAAGAAAACAGACAAAGAAGTAAAACTCATGTCTAATTTCTAGTAGCAAAAAGCTTACTTGGAGCAGAGCAGTGGATTTATCATCATGAACTGAATATTTTATTTATTTGGGTGTCCCAGGTAGAGATACTCTCATGGTCTGTATTGAGCAGCATTGATTACAGCAGCAGCTCCCCTCCCATGCAATATCATTTGCTATATCTGTGTGGCTGTAGCCACTCTCCTCACCCCCTGTGCACTCAAAACAGGCACATGCACACTACTGAGTAAAGCTGCCAGCTTTATTGAGCCAGCCCATCCAGCCATCACAGCCTATAAAGGATTTGTGTTTATGATTTCTAAAAGAAGCAGAACTTCTGGAGGAATTACACACTTGTAGTAAATTATCTACCCGTAAAGTAGAAAAAGATCTTCAGAAATGTGTCATCTCTCTATGGTAAGAGGCAGGTTGACATTTTTAGTTTGCTTTACCATATAGAGCAGTGTGAGCTAACAGAATCTGAATGTGAACTTCATGAAACAGTTAATGCAAAAATAACTAGCTCTCTGTTTATTTGGGAGTGATAAGGAGTTTACTGCCTGTCTTATCAATTCTAAGCCTTGGGACACGATTCAAATGAGTTCAGATGAAATCAGATCTAATATAATCCCCCACCACCTGCTCATCCCTGTTGCAATATTGATTTATGAGGCCTTACCCAATGCGTCTTTGTTTGCAATAGTCAGCCCTTTCTCGCCTTTTTTCTTCTTCTTCAGTTTCATGCCAGCAAACAGCCCCTTTCTGAAAAAGTAAAGGAAATTGATCAGTGCAGTATTTTCAAATATTTTTCTGTACTGGACTCTAATTTAACTCAGAGAGTTGTTAAAGGGGAGTTTTGATTTCCAAGCAAGATCATTACATTCTGAATTTCCTTTTATTGACAGCAAACAACAGAAAGCTCTGGCTTTTTGCTTCATCTAATTTGTTGGGGTTTTTTTAAATTTGGCCATGTACAGGCAAACATAATGTGACATGAGCCAAAACTTCTGTTCAAACCAAGATGGCAAGATGCAAAGAAAAGAAATCAAAGATAAGTTTCCAATCTACTGACTTCCCACACATGTATCTCATTCCTTATGCTGTGACAGGACCAGAGATAAAAGGCAGATTAGAGGATCTGGAACAAAGACAGTTTTCCACTGAATTGAGATAAAGTCATTTGTGTAAATATCTTGGCCACAACACCCCCCAGGACATCCATGGTATCAGTGGCACACAGATCACATAGTTCAGGTAGTTCTTACTCCCTTTCAGCAGCAAAGCAATGAACAAGCCTGAACAAGGGTTGCCCCTCAAGCTGTGTTAAAGAGATGCTTCTGCCTAGCATCAGTTCTTCCAAGAAAATATACGTGCCACATGTTTCAGAGGGAGAGAGAAACAATCTATGCTGCTTTAGAATTTTGTGCTATTATCTGTACTGACAAAAAAAAACCCCAAGTGGTAAGAGCCAAACACTAAGGATTTAATACAATAGCAGCATTTTTCAGGTTCTTTGTTGGCCACAAGCATGCAGTGACAAACATTCAGCAAATTTTCTTCCCCCTTTCATTAGAGAATTGTTTGCCTAAATTATCGCAGGTATAAAAATTTACCTGGAGAAACACACAGTCCAACTAGCCAAAACAAGCAAGCGCCTACAAGCTGAGTAAATCTGATAGTGACCAGTGCTCAAACATCTGAAATCATCTGCAAACTCTAGCTGTGGAGGAAAAGATACTGCAGGCTGGAAAGGGAAGTTGGAAATGTTTAAAGACTGTATTCATAGCAAGCAAATTAAGTTTACTGGCCAGCCCAAGAGGAATGTCAGTAATGTGGGGTACAATAACAAAAAATACACAACTTCCTTGTGCCAGAGAAAGCTAAAATCTGATCAGTATGAGTGGAAATGTAGCATCCAGATAAAAACATGCCTCAAGCAAAGCAGGAGTCAGAGGGTGACTGGAGGAAATGGCCATTAATAAAGCCTGATTTATTAACTGGGCTGTCTTCCATGATTCTTATGTTTACATAACAGCTGAAACTGCTTAAAGACAGAACTGCAGAAGATGCCACAGGGTAACAGAAAGAAAACTAGCCAAGCTTTGGATAACTGAATGGTGCCAAGAGCAAAATCCATCTTTGAAGTAAACCAGATTTCAGTTTCAGGTTTTAGTGTGCCAGAGGTTTGGGCACAAAACAGCATCAGGCTGCATCTGAACTCTCCTGGAGCCCTGGCCCCAGAGGTCACCTTAGCCAAGGTAACCATGCAGAGATGTGTCCCTGACAGCCAGAGAGGCACCAAGCACAGGTCACTTGCACGGCTCAGCTGTGAGAAATGAGTGTGGGTTTGTTCAGCAGGAGGGCAGGGCAGCATTATCTGTACATGGGATTTGCCAGAGAGAATCTTCTCTGTAAGGGTCTAAACTAAGCTAATGAAGTCTTCAGGGAACTGAATGAATCAATCCTTCACAACAGGCTCCATCACTTTGGTATGTAAACCACTTGTCAACCAGTGCCAGTGTGCACACCCTAATACTGTGCACATGGGTAACATCCACACTGCTTAATATAACCAGTTGGGCTTCTTGAAAGTGTTCTGTGCACATGCTTTTTATGGTAGACAGTTTGTTCTCATGGAAGGAATAAAAAGAAGTAAACTTTCTTCAAATTTCCACAAAATGTTTTTCGCTGGAGTTTTGACATAATTTCAATCAAATGCTGAAAACTTGAAAATTATTCCATCCCTTCTTCCCCAAGATGGTGTGAATTTTAACAAGAGGAAGTTGGAACCTTCTATGCAATTATACCAGATTTGATAATGACCCCAAAGTTATCCATACCCATCTGTATTCTTAACCCAATCATAAAACTGTGTGCCACCTCTAGGTAAATCCCAAATATATCGTGAGGAAATGTCTCCCATGTTCCTTACAGGACCTCCTGGCTATCAGTGAGGTACAAACATGGGAAATCAGGAGAGACTTGGAGTGCAGAAAAACTCATTCTCCTGTCATGGACCTGTGGGGAGGTTGGAGGTTGTTAGTGTTGAAGTATTACCCACAAACTTCAGTGAAGATATAACTCCCACATGCTAAATGATGCATAAATAGAGGTTTTGCTCCTTCCTGGATCCTACAAGTTAATTTGAGATAGAATAAAACAATTTCATGTCCAAAGAGAAGGCAGATGAAAGAATTCTTACAGGCTACCAAGAGTTTTCCTGTTTTAAGTGCTTTGATTAGAAGCAATTAAAAATCAGCCATCTCAGCTAATCAAGAACATTTCTTAGTTCAAAGAGGACTGAGTGGCCCAGCTCCTTTCACATAGGGATTGTAAAAAAATCTGAAGTTAGGAGAACTTTTTCTTTTCTGCATATGCACATTACAATGTTTAGTACCCTAGTTTATAACTGTGATTCATGAGGTTTCCCTGATATAAACAGTAAATAAGAGTGGGGCATCAACCATACCATAGCATTTGGCTATACTCAAACCACATTGAATTTGCACCTCTGTAAACACAAGTGTTCATTTCCTGTAATCAGTGCCACAGGTCCACTGAGTCTCTGAATTAATTTTCATACTTTGAAAAAAAGACTCACAAATTTCATTCTCCTCTTGTCAAGGTTCATCCATGGCTGCATCCAGGTTTCAAAAACTTGCTTTCATGTTCTTTCTTTTCATCTAAGCTGTCCCATCATCACAGAGGCTTCATGAACACTTCTTGCACAGAATGTTCTCTTACATATCCAATAATTCTTGTTTGCAGTCTAATTTAAAGGAAAGTTGTCAAAAGAAATCCACTTCACAGCTGTCAGAATGAGATTTCAAATGACCTTACTAATACTGAAACTCAGAGCTCCTCCACATTGTTTAAACAGTATTTTCTTCCAGCAAAATCTTTTCAGCACAGAAGCCTGCCTTCCTGCACACGAACATAAAATTTGATAGGTGAGTTTTATCTTTGCATTTTGTTATTTGCATTTTGTAAGATGTCTTGGTGGGATTTTTATTCAGCTCCTTAAAATTCCACTTCTTTCAATGTACGTTAATCTTCAAAAGAGTCTTTCAGTACATCAAACTGTACTGCACTAGGTGAACACTTACCTACACGAGTAGTTCTAATTTCCATGAAATAAGCACAAGCAAAAGGAACTTAATTTTTCAAGTTATAAAAATGTTTCTTCTTTTCAAATGAAAAAAAAAAAATCTGAAATGTAGGAATGACCCATGGCTCACTTTATCACTTCCACAATATGTATTAGTCAAGGAATTATCTCATAACTTAAATCCCTTTTTTCAAAGAATAAAATATAATTACAATACAAAGCCTGATAAATCTAAAATAGTCACATAAGCACAGCTGATTAATTCAGAACTATTTTTTATTAGGACAGTATGTCATTTGTGATAATAAATGAAGTTCCAGAGAAGAGATTTATTGCACTACATTTAATTATCAAGGAGGGATTAATTCTGTGAGCTTGGGCATATGGAAAGCAAAAAAATCTTAATGAGTGGTTACTGATGTACTTGTTTAATGCCTTCTTTTCTCAGGATTCTAGAAGTTAAGGGAAGACTTTGCCCACTTATTCATTTAATTTACTCTGTTTCCCAGTGCAGGGTTGCTTCGTTCAGTATACTGTCAGATCCTTCATCCTGCTTCAGCAAAGAACCTCCCTTTATCCCCAAGTCCGTTATTTCTGCTGTGGTTCTTTCAAAGCTGGGAGCTTTTACGAGCTGCCTTAACTTGTTTACACTTCTCCTGATTTCCCCCTGGTTCTGCTGTTTTGACAGGTCCAAGGATTTGCAATAGGAACACTTCAGCTCTTCAAGAAGGTGAATACAGAATCCTGTATGACAAGCTGCAATTTAAAAAGCAGCTGTGGCACACCCAGAGGTAGCAGTTCTGAATCTTGGGGGTTTTCATATCTATGTGACACTGTGACTTTACATATCTTGTCTCAACTATTAATACCTCATTAATAGCTCATCAATGAGAAAACAAAATTGCAAATTGACAATACAGTGGTCAGGATTAGTTACACACTGGCTCTGTGCATTCAAAAACAGGCTCTAAAATAGCTATTCAGGAGAAATTCTGCTTTTTTTGCACATAATTCTGTATACAACTGTTTCTTGCACTGCAAGTAGACAAATCGACCATTAGAAAGCATAATAAATAAAAATATGACAGGGAACATCTTATGCCACCAAATTACTGCTTTTTGGCTACTTTGTCTTCTCATCTCAAAAGGAATCTAAAACTCAGCAATGCAGAGAAAAACTGTGAAGTGTGATCAAAAGAAGGTCCTGGCAGAGTCTCAGCCCGAGAAAGAGATGATAGCTTGTGTTTTTCAGGCGGTGCAGTGAGGTAAAAATAATGAAGCATGCCTGAGAAGCGCTGAACTGACAACCAAACACAAGAAGATGATCCTGGAGTCATCCCTGGTGGTCTCTGAATCAGCAGCTCAGTGTGCAGCATCAGTTAAAAACATCCACACTGTGCTGGGTGTTGTCAAGATGGGTGTCAGAAAGAAAGGAATGAGTGTCAGTTTGCCTCTAAAGCATTGGTGAACCTACACAAGATCATTACACAGGATCACAGAATAAATCAGTTTAACATCTCACATTCTGTGTGCAGCTTTGGTCTCCACATCTCAAATAATGCAACAGGGTTAGAGAAGGCACAGAAAAAGGGTGGGAAAAATCAGTTTACGACAGACTGAAACAGCTGTAACTCTTCATTTGGAGAGAAGATGGCTGAGTGGGAATAGGATGAAATTTTATAAATTTAAACTGGCAAATAGGGTGAAAGCAGAATTTCTTCTTACTCAGCATAACACGTCACAGTAGAATGAGGATGCGCTTAATGAAACAAGACTGAAAATACTAAAAGACTGGATGGGGATGTATCCATTAACACTCATGATAAAAATGTTCTGGATGCTAAGGAGAATGGACCACAGAAAGTGTCCAGGCTCACATGCTCTTCCTGAATATCCCATCATTTTGCCACTGCTAGAGAAGAGCACAGTGCCAGATGGATGTGGGATCTGACCTCATAGGATGTTTCTGGTCATTCCCTGATCATAAATATCAAATCTGTGCATGGCTGGGTCACCTGGCATGGATTTGGATCAGATATGGGTTCATTATTATGTTTCTGTTTGAATGATCAAAGCACACAGCATAAGCTTTTGCCAAAATTATACCTAATTCAGCATAAAGCCTGATAGTGAAAAAACTAATCCATTCTTGGAGCACACTTGAGCAGGAAGGTGAGTTCATTCCCAATTATCACATGTGGTCACCATATCTTTGAGAGGTACCTGGGTGTACTCTATTGTTTAACCATACCTGAAGTGTTCTTTGGAAGTGAGCTATAAAATAATGAGTGACATGCAAAGATGGGTAGAAAAGGAATATCTCAGTTTCACTCCCTGGGCCACAAAACCACAATACTCAATGACATTATCAGGCAAAAAGTATAAACAATTAAGGGTGTGAACAAATGACGTGTTCTTCAGGGAGACACATGAACCACACATTGCAAAGAAGGTCATTGAGTTAGAGAATTCAAAGAGACTTCAGACACATTTATGGACTTTGTGGATAGAGGGTCTGATATCCATCCAGCTCATAAACTTTTTAAGTGTGTGGAACTGCTGAGGGCCTTGCTCATATCTGTTTCACAAACTGGATTTCAAATTATCTACCTTTGGCCCTTCTTGGGAGGCAGAAAGTGCTTTGACACAGTTGCTTCCACGTTATTCAGCATTTTAATTTTAAAAAAATTCTCTAGATGCAGAAGAAGAAATACCAGGTATACTGATATGCACTCTGAGCAACCTATAATTTGAACTTTCAAACTGTGCACAGTTCTGCCACAAATTATCTACAACTCCAAACTGAGAAGGCTTCAGGAACAGCAGCACCACAGCCCTGTATCTCTGCAAACATTGGCCATTTACCCTGGCACATACAGTCTTGGTTCTTCCAAACCCTGTCTCTTCTGCAGAAAACCAATGACTTTTCATTGACACATTTAGCATACTTATGCATCCTGAATCATGATGATCAGCAAGGAAGCCACATCCTGAACAGATGCAAATTAGTGATCATATTCAACAACTTTTCCATGTCAATACAGAAGAACTGGGTAACAGATCTACTAAATACTAACACAGGCCTATAAAATAAAGAATGCAGTTGTTACATGCAGAGAGGTCCTTTCTTTTGTGCCTGTATCTCTTAGAGCTCTTTACTCTCTCTACAGGGATCTTGACCCACCTGCTGAACTGTGAAAGACTTCCCATGACTTTGTGCAGCTAGAAATTATTAAAGAGAGCACAAGGCATTACAGACTAGATCTTACTAGAAATAATAATCACACTCCCCAGGAGCAGCTAAAACAAGCATTAAAGGACTTGTTGATTTTCTTTTCCTTCAAGAAAAAGTCTTTAAATATAATTAGCTGAATTTAATTTAAACCTTGGAAGCATTTCCTGAGGGTGTTAGACATACCTGTGGGCCTGAGGTACCACTGTTGAGGGCTCCATCCTGCTGCTTTTCAATTTCAGTCTCAACCTTTTACATTGTGAATGGGCTTTCCGAGCTTATAGAACCAATGAGGTTGGAAAAGACCTCTAAGACCATCAAGTCTAACCATTAACCTGAGCCTGCCAAGTTCACCACTGAACCAGGTCCCTGAGTGCCACATCTACAGGTCTTTTAAATACCTCCAGGGATGGTGACTCAGCCACTTTCCTGGGCAGCCTGTTTCATTGCTTGATAACCCTTTCAGTGAAGAATTTTTTTGAAATATCCAATATAAAACCTCCCCTGGCCACATTTGGGGCTGTGTCCTCTTGTTCTATTTGCATTTAAGTTTGCTTCTTGCTGTAGTAAATGTGGTGCCTGGTTAGTCAGTCTGGTAAACATTGAACAAGAACAAAGATTTATCTCAGTGCAAGCATTAACTCCTCTTGCTCTGCAGAGATCTGCAGGAGCCAGTCAGTTGTGGAAGCCATGCACTGCTCTTGAGCAACAGCTCCAAGCTAAAAGGCCACCAGGCTTATCACACCCACCAAGACACCTTCTTGAAAAAGTTTAGATTTCAGACAGTCTTAGCAACAGCTCCCTAGAAAAATAGGACTATATAAAGTATTCTTGTATTTGCACTCGCTTAAGGACATAATTTCTTTTTCTCTATTTCCCTTTTCCACCTACAGCTTGTCTCTCTATTGCAGCTCAATGTACAAGACTCTGGGTTGTGGCTCCCCCTTCTACACCTCCAACCTCCCAAGTTCAAAGGCTTGGTATCTGTTATTCTTAGTTAATAAACCATCATATTAGTCACAGTTCTTGCCTCTAGCCTTGTAAGTACAGCTACTTCCTTGACATTTCCTCTTGGACATACTTCAGTCCTTGCTGAGAACAAATTACAGAGGCACAAGACCACTTTTGTTCTGCACTTCTCAAAGGCCATTTTCACATTGTTCTTAACCTTGTCTGATGGGAGCTGGGCTTTAAAAAGGACACTATATTACTGTGAGGTGAACATCTTGTTAAGGACACTTTTAGAATTAAACATCTGAACCCCAGCAGGAGGATTCATTATTCCCAAAATATATAATTAAATTCCCTGCAGTGATGAAGTACCCGAAGCATGTGAAGTATCAGTAATTTTGCTGGAGTGAAAAATGCAGAGAAATTAAACTACAATAGGCAGCTTAACCTAAGGAATCAACCAGGATCAAAATTCTCTATCCTTTTGTTTCTTTCAGTGGAATTTAGGGAGATGGCTGCCTCTGCAGGTCAAGTTTATTTGCTATTCTGTTCAAGAAGATTCCAGCCTAGCTGTCCAGAAGCTGTCGTGCCCTTCACCAGCATCCATCACACTCTTGTTTGACTTGAGTGATTGAGCAGAGCTCCGCTCAGAAAAGAAATAGTAATTAAACCAGATATCTCATATGCTCCTATATCTTTTAAAAGCATATGCAAAATTCCCTTTTCTCCACTGGAGCAGAAAATTAAGGCTTTCTTTCTCATTCATCCTTCTGAATTTTTGTGATTAGCCCAATTTCTTATGCTGGCTTTTACTGGGGTACTCTTCTTCAATTTCTTTGCTTACATTTCCTCATCTACCTTGTCTTTCATAGTTTTGGGTAATGATGTTCCTATGCCACAGGCAGTTACTGTTGCTTTATCTATCTACTTCCCTTAAAAGGCTCAATAATTTTCTCATTAAAAAGCATGAGCTACACTAAGGAAGGAACGGGAACATGGATAATAGCACATAACAGCACACCTAGTCCAGGCAGACTGGGCTGATGGCAGAATGGTGTGGTCCCCTGGGACACCCCATACAGCACAGCCATTCCAAAGCACTTTGACCAAAGTGAGGTTTTGAAGCACCCTGTTCCTAGATTAAATCCTAAACACTGGGAGCAGTAGTGAGCCCTTTCAGTGGAGGAGTTGCTCACAGTGTGCTAAAATGACAAAAAAAAAAAAAAAAATCTCTCCTGCAGGGCTGAATTGAGAAACAATTCATGACCTGCACAGAATGGTTTCACTACCCTAGAAATTGCAACCAAGTATGTAGAACTGGCAGCTCTGCAGGAAAGAGCTATCAGGGAGAGAGAGTCCTGGGCACCTAAGAACACACCAGTGATCAGTTGTGTTTACCAACATCCTGTCAGGCAACCAAACTCTGCTTACCTCTGCAGAGAGCTTCTCTGTCAGGCTGCAGGCCCCCTACCCCATCCAGGTCTCAAACAGCTTGTTTTCTAACTGGGCAAAGCTTCCCATAAGACCTGAAACAATCTGATAACATTCCCTCTGCTCAGCTGGACATGGTGACTCTGCATTGAGGACTCAATTAGCATTTGAGTGGCAAAAGCAGAGCTGACCATTCAGCAGCTGCCCTGACCCAATTTTTCTTTTCTTTTCTTTTCTTTTCTTTTCTTTTCTTTTCTTTTCTTTTCTTTTCTTTTCTTTTCTTTTCTTTTCTTTTCTTTTCTTTTCTTTTCTTTTTTCTTTTCTTTTTTCTTTTTTCCACCTTGTTGAAGGAGAAAGTAGAGTAAGTTTTTCTTGGCTGCTTCATTTTCTATAGGAAATGTTTTCAGACTTAAGAAATTTAACAGTTAACATTCAGTGTGTAAAGAGGTGTAAATCAGCCTTCAGGCCATATGGGATGCCTGCCTTGAGCTGCCAAGAGGGCTTTTTTAAGTGGATGTAAACATGTACACTGCTCCTCAGTCCATGTGCCTCCAGACTGGCAAGGCTGGCAAGAAATCTCACAGACTTTTATAACTGAGTGCTGTACCAGCACAGAAAGGCTGTGAGGGTGGTATCTCCTGTTCTTGTTGCTGTGAAGGACCACGTTCCAAGCGCAACTTCAGCCCATGTTTTCTGAAGTTTATGTTTCCAGAGCTGCTGTGCAATAAGTAGGGCAGAAGCAGACTCCATGTGTGTATTCATAAATAGTCTGAAATCGAGCCATCTTTGCAGAGCACATGGTACAATGGAGAGTCTTCTTCCAGGAATTACCCTTTCCATTTATTACAACTCACTAAAAAAGCCACAGGTGCCATGTAGAAGCTAGACATTAAATTAGTGAAAGCAGACCATGTGATACTTCCTATCTGTATGACCGTAGTACTGACAGTTCCATTCCTCTCACCCTTTGCTAGTGAAACTAAAAACTCTTCAAGACTTTCTCAGAGACTCTATGAGACTCTCTGAGACTTTCTGTGACCATACTCTGACCCAAAAACAGTGAGTTCCTGGTCTTTACCTGCCACTGTATCAAAATGATGCAATGAAAAATGTCACTACAATAATCCTGGTGATTGCTGAGGAACACAGTAGGTCCTGGGTGAGGGGCACAGTTCCCATGGTTGGGAGAACTGGATTCAGGATGGTGCTAGCCAAAAGTGAAACTTTCATCAGCAGGTGATTAACAGCATCCTATTAATATTAGTGGAAAACAAAGGGGGCAGTTTCCAGCTGTGGTGTTCACGCAGGAAAGCTGTAGCAAAGAGCCCCACAGGAACTCTGCCATCACCAGCTGCCCAACACAGATCACAAAACACATCACAAATCACTGCATGAGGGGGAACACTTTCCAGAGCCTTGCCCCCTTTTCTCTCCTCCCTTAGATAATTCAACCTCAGCAATATTTGTTAAAATAAAATTTGTCAAAATCTTTTTCCCCACCATGCTCAAAATTCAGCTTTGCATTTCCCACTCTCACCCAGCAGGACCAACCCTGCACCAGCTGTGAGCCTCAACCCACCAGCCAGGCAGCACAGGACAGTAGTCCCTCTGCCTGATGGATTGCTCTGTGCAGGAACAGAAGGACAGAATATGCTGGCAAGTTCATTTTATGAATCTGAGGCTGAACAGAACTCCCTTGTATTTACAGAGTGGGTGTTTCTCTCAGCTGCCTGATAAATCAAGGTGGGGGTTGTGCCCAGCACCAATTATAGGATGCTTGGTAACTTAGGAGTGTCAAGAAATAGAAAGCTTACATAAGGGGAGTTTTTCAATAGTCAGTATGTTAAAAAAGTGACTCAGTCCCTCTCCTGTCATAAAGAAGTAGACCAGACCTGGGCTAAGTCCAGCCTCCAATGGAAGGCCAGGGATGAGAAGAAAATCAAGATACAGAGTCCATTTCCAGCCTCATTCCTGCCATATCAATAAAGTTGTGTGGCTTTGAGTGGTCTTTTCAGTTAATGGATTTAAAAGATATACCTGTCCCTTGGGAAGAGTGTCAGACTTCAGTGGTTTGAAGTGCTCTGATCAAAACCACAGCATTTATAGAGATGGGCTGGTGCATCTAAGGACAAAATGGCTCCTTCCAACTGCTCCAGGCACTTAGTGATTCACATGTTTTGTGTTTGGTTTCTTTAATGGGTGCAGAATATTGTTCTCAATCACCTTTGAGACCCTGAGGGACCTGGTGCCATTTGTTCCAATGAGACAGGTGGTAGATGCCCCATCTCTACATTTAAGGACAGACTGGACAGGTCCCTGAGCACCCAGATCGAGTTGAAGGTGTCCCTGCCTATGGCAGAGCATTGGGAGCAGATGACCATTAAAGATCTCTTTCAACCCAAACCATTCTATGATTCCAGATGGTAAAACTGGGCACGTTGCTGCCATATTCAAGAAGCTATAAACAGTCATAACTTCATTTTGTGGCAAGTCAGAGAACAAGAAGCATAAATCATCTACTAGCAGGGAGTCCTCAAAGCATTGGAACAACTGCTTTTGAAGAAAGTGATACTTGGTTAGAAAAAGACACTAAATAGGCTGTCCTCTCAGCAGGTATAAATTGGTGTGTTCTCTCAGTGACTGGGTAGCCCTATAAATGGGATTTCTCTAATTTTTCAGGGAAAAATACATATATCAGGAACAATGCAGAAGCATCTAGCTGAAAATAAATAAAGAGGTTTGATAGAGCCAAAGAAGAGAATTTGGCATTTGTAAGTGATGCTGCAAAGCTGACCAAGGGCCAAGAGAAATGCAGATATGGAAGTGCTGTACAGGGCCATTGCAAGAGCATTTTTCCAATGCTTCCTACAGCTTTGGGGACACAGGGATGGAGAGTCTCTGTGAACCTCTGCAAGACCTGGCTGGTATGGGACAATGCTGTTGGATTATCCTCAGTGAATGTATTTCTTCCTGAATATGGAATAGACGGATGCTATGATGTAAAGGAAAATATTTCAAATTTGAGAAATATAATATGTGCTTGTGGAAGTGAAGTATTACATTCAGTGCCCTGCCCAGGGGGCCTCTGTGTTCTGATACCATCCCTAACTCAAATTTTTAGCACTTGCTTTACTAAAACTTTTTATTTCAGGGAGATAAAGACATACAAAAGGGCAGAGGGAGTGGTACTCAATAGCTCTGAATTGTAATCCCAGCTTTGCTCAAGGCGGGTGAGGAGCTGCTGGCAGGTCTCTGTGCCCCTGCTTCCCCTTCCATCTCCCTGCTTGTACAGCAGGTGTTGCAGTGTGGCTCAGGCAGCACAAAGTGACTCAGACTCCACTAATGCCTTCGGTTCTACTGCAGTCATAAAAACTACTGTATCATTAGAAGTAATGAAGCATCAGTGACAGACTTAGGGCTGTGCAGGTCTGCAAAAGAAACCTGCTCAGCTGCCAAGTCACAGAGCAGTCTCACTACCAGGTCAGCCAGGAGGGGTCTGTAATCTGCCTATAGTCAGTGATGATACCTGACTTAGTGCCCTGTGAGTGTTAAAACAAGCCTGGGGCAGGAACTGCTCCTGACCAAGCCTTGCTCTGTGAAGCCAGGCAGACAATCATCCCTTGCTGAGCCATTTCTCACAAGCAGTGGTTTAACCTTTCCCAGGCCATGCCAGATCTCAGTATTCAGCCCATGCTTTGTAGCTCAGCTGTGCAATCTATCTCTCCCCAAGGGGCTTGTTATTTTACAGTACTCTAGATATACTTAGTCTTTGACTTTCCAAAGTCCATTAGCAAGATTTGTTAGCAAATTATTGTGGAGCTATAAAAGGAGAGGAATCATAAATCCCACCTGGGTGCACTTGGCCCACAGATTATGTATGCTTTGGATGTGGCTGTCAATCCCAAGTTAGAGGTTAGTTGCTTGTCAAGGTATGAGTTAAATCATGGTG
Source organism: Toxostoma redivivum (assembly GCA_013397375.1). Classification (NCBI taxonomy): domain Eukaryota; kingdom Metazoa; phylum Chordata; class Aves; order Passeriformes; family Mimidae; genus Toxostoma; species Toxostoma redivivum. The sequence goes on along the minus strand of VXBI01010452.1, from coordinate 434,734 downwards.
GTTTAATTCCCTTCCCTCCCTTGCATTCCTGATTATAGAAGGCTGCCTGGGCCTTAGATATCAAACACACTTGGGGTTGCCCTATTTTGTACCAAACCCTGTCAGCAGCAGCACTGCGAGCTCTCACATGCTCTGATGGGGAAACAAGGCTCTGCCTTCTACCCAGTACATCAGGATTCATGACCAAAAAATACAGCCCAACAATACAGACCCAAGACTGCTGGCTGGGCCATCACCCTCCAGTGCTGACATAAAATATATATACTCTGAATGTCAATTAAGCAGTGACATTTGCAAAGATGCTTCTGTTTTATCAGTAGATTGTTTGCACTGGAACATAACCATTGACTGGTGGGCAGGGAAGTATTAATCCCAAATAAATCCTTTCTGACACAGGAACAAAACCAGGCTCTGTGCTGAGGAAAGTGGTCAGCATCTCAGTTTATCCCACACACACGGTGAGATTCTTTACCAAGTAGACATGAAGCTCAAACACTGCTCAGGAGGACAAGCAGGTTGGTTTCCATAAACAAAAAGCTGTGAGCACAAAGCAGCTCAGAAGTTACTACACCTAGCACAATGCTGCTTTTTTTATTCCAGCCGCAAAAAGGTTGTAGCTTACCTTACCAAGACAAGTACAGACAGCTGGTAGCAGGGGTTCTGGTGGGCAAACGTGGAGGATAAGGAATGTACATTGTCCTCCCAGAGTTCTAGCAAAAGCTACTGACAATTCTTGAGCACATCACACAGTTCTCTGTTTACAAATGCCTATGTATGAGATTAAAGTTATGATTTTTGCATTGCTCACAGACTGACAACACTTTTTCACTTTCCATGTCCCTGTGATCCCACACTGCCAACATTAGATCTCTTTTCTTTTTAGATGTATTCTTCCATTATAAATCTGTCCTTATTGTCCCTACTTCAGTCCCAGTCCAAATAAATGAAAATACCATCATTGACCAATGTAAATGATGATCCTAGATGAAGAAGCAAGCAGCTTGTGATTTTGACATTTCTTGAAACAGGATGAATATCCCACTTATCTTAAAGTGCAAAGGGCTCTTATTTCTGGCTCAGTAGGGCTGTGAAATGCTAGAGTTTACCAGTCACATATTCCAGAATAACCTCCTTTAAACTTTTAAATTAATCTTCAGTATGATTTTAGAGGATTATCTTCGTAACAGACATATCTTTTGAAAACCAGAAGAGCAGATGTTGGCTTCAGCATTTCTATAGATATCAAGTTTAAAGGGAGTATTTTATGGAATAGCTGCTGCAGTAATTGTGTTCTGGTCCAGACAGCTATCATTGCAAGGTGACTTCATTTTCACTATGGATAGCCTATACCCTACCGGGCCAAATAAACTCCTTTATTCTCCAGTACTGAACCAGTCACAAGAGAAAGAGAAAAATAATAACACCTTGGACAATTACTCATAGAGCATGAGGATAATTGCCTGAGCCAAATCCCAGGGAGCCTCCAAAGGCTATGAGCTGGTCACCGGGCTGCTGCCACTCAGCAGCAAGTGACCCTCTGGAGGTGCTGATCAGTGCCACACTACACGAGTGTTCTGGGTTAGCCTGGCAGGCAGCTAAACACCACACAGCCACTCAGTCACTCCACCTCAGTGGAGTGGGGGAGAGAATAGGAAAAAAAGACGTTTAATAGGACAAAAATGAAAGGGAAATAATAATAATAATAATCATCATCATCATATACAAAACAAATTATGCACAATGCAGTTTGCTCACCACCCACAGACTGATGCCCAGCCAGTCCCTGAGCAGCAGGTCACCACCCACAGTGAATTACCCCAGTTTATTGTTCAGTATGATGGCATATGCTATGGAATATCCCTTGGATCAGCTGTCCCAGCTGTGTCCACTCACAACTTTTTGTGCACCTCCAGACTCCTCACTGGCAGGGCAGTGTGAGAAGGTGAAAAGTCCTTGACAGAGTGTAAGCACTGCTCAGCAACTACTAAAACATCAGTGTGTTACCAACATTATTCTCAACCCTAAATTCAATCCTGCAGCACTGTGCCAGCTACTAGGAAAAAAAAAATCCCATCTGAAACTAGGACTATGTGCTTCACATTGATGCTGCAAAATGCCTTTAAACTAGACTGGAAATCAGTCTCCTCTGGTGCTGCAGCAATCCAGTTCCCATTTGCTACCAAAAAATCCAAACTTGCAAAAAGAAGGTGTGTGACTAGTCCAGACTTTCCACAAAATCACACCTTAATTCAAAGACAGTTTTATCTTTCAAAAGAGAAGGCATGAAAGTTCTGGACAAATATCTCCTCTCTCACCTTTTACCACAGCCGTCAATATATCATTTATCAATATTGCTTCTTTGTTTCACTGTTGCTAGAGGGAAGCTGCTCAAATAAAGGCTGTATAAAATGTCTAGAACATTACTAATGCCTACAGTGACATCTTTATGTCTCAATATTTGTGTCTCATCAATGTCCTTGAGAGCATTCTCCTTTTACAGGGTGGAACTCAAAGGAGTTTGCTGTTTGATTCACACTTGGTCAACAATAAGTATATTTGGTTGAAACAAGTTCTTTTGGTTATTGCATTATTTCTCAAGATGTTTGGAAGCAGCCAAGAAACTGCAACTGCCACAAGCCTTGTTACTGTCAGAGATAGAAATGGCTAGCCAAAAATACCAGTCTGCAGTCTGGGAAGGAACCTGTCTTCACATAAAAATTGGTTCTCTTGTGAAGAATTAGGTCTGCGTCAAATTTCATTCATATTTTACCAGGCCTATTTAATAAAGAAGAAAAGCAAACAAACATGAAAGAAGATATAGATTATTATATGAAGAAAGATTGCTGGAGGAATTACTAATATGCCCTTTTGTATATAAACATATAGAGGAATGATTAATCTTCTATTCATAGAATCACAGAATAATAGACTGGTTTGGGTTGAAAGGGACCTTTGAAAATTATTAAGCTATTGGGGGTTGAATAATTTCTTTTCTTTTCTGTGGAATTTTTTCCCCATTGTTATGCTAAGTACTTGTGGCTACAAGTTAGTTGCCTCTCACTGGAAGGTGAGGGGGGGGGGATGGAAAAAAAAGGGAGCCGGAAAAAGGAAGGGGAC